>QVNV01024467.1:0-34881 GCA_014825455.1 Pseudomyrmex pallidus | reverse complement strand
GAGATAAGATACACGGCAGCGTCTTGACAGTGACACTCATTCAGCAGATACTTTTATGTACTTGGCGTCGAGACGCTACCGCGTCTCGTAATATGTATATATATATATACGATCACATCTGAAATAAGATTAGGAGGAAGTTTTGCAACTTCTACGATGCAGAAAACTTTGTGTCAAGCGCGAAAAAAATTCCGTTGCATCTAGTTTCAAGGTTTGAATAGGTTAAAAAAGAGAAACTTTTCCATTCTTTGAATTATAAGAAGACATTGTGAAACCAGAAACTAATTTCAGTTACCTTATAAAATTAGTATGCAAACTAGAAAAATTTGAGTTTAAAACAAAAGTTCAGTCAATTTAAAAAATTCTTTTTTCTAGTAAAAAGGAACATGACCAAATTGTTTTAAAGTAAAAATATATCAAAGAAAAGCATGTTTTAAAATGTAGGCTTCAAAATCGACCAATAATTTCAACGAACGAAGAGAACTCGAAAGTTGCGATATTTAAAATACGCTTTCTCATCTTCATTAACCAAACTTTTGTGTTCACTGATGAAGATGAACGCGCGCTTGCATTGTACGCATGAATAATGTGTGTTCGTCGGGTAGAGATAATGTACCTACATAACATACAAGATACACTGTATGTACATATTCGGTAATGCGCCTGATATCGACCACCGCGCACAGTCAAGACATGTTACACCCTATGCCATTTTTCAAGCACACATGTATATGCGAAAGCAAAAGACCACACGTCTTATGGGAACTAATAAAAATATTTTTACTCCTACAACGTCTTGTATGTAGATGAACGTCAACACGAAGCAATACCTCGCTTCGATCGGTGTGAACCTGCATATTTGTAAGCGAAATATACAAACCTATCCTATATCGCCCTTTAAGATCTCGTAAAAACACCACGGTTGTTTTTTTCCTGAATAATATATTGTCAAGAAAATAAAAATGTTCAAAACGCGTATATGTGATTTGAATAAATGTAGCATATTATACATCACGCACGTGGCAAACCCTCGTGTCACACACTTGTCTTATATACGTTGTAATATTGATTTTTGATTATTATTTATGTAAGATGTATAGAAGAAATAAAAAAAGACCTTTTTTTGCGCATACAATACATATGCAAATTAGTGCCGGATACTTTTATTCAATTGCAATTCAGTTTCAGGTGCTTTAAACTCATTTACTTTCATCAATGCGACCTACATATTATATGCACACGAACTTGCATTATGGAAGAAACGACGCTTATCTTGAAATGCGGATTTGTGAGAAAGCGAGATGTGCTTCGCAAATAGAAAAGGAATTTATTCGATATATTTATGTACAAAGAAAGAAAGATTTTGCGCCGAGTTTCGTGGAATTATTAAATTGCTGCGTTGTTATCGATTCTACATTAGAATGGTTTCGAATAAATCTTTAAAAAACGTGCGTGTTCTGCATCAAAACAAATACGACGATTATACGACGACGGTTTATACTGCCGGTTTTGCAAGGTGCTTACAAACATGCTCGCGTATTAGATTCTTGCAAAACGACTTTTAACATTGTCGCAAAAAGCAGACCTGTTTTTGAAGCTTCAACAGGACACAAGCGTTCGTCACCAGGTGAACATTAGCCCGAAGCGTCGCGGCGGGAACGCTAATGACTTCCGCCTGTTTCGATCAGCCCGGATTTATTGCCGCGTCTCGTATAAACAGGTCGATTGCGACTGCAGACGCAACAAGCGCGCTCGGAATAATCTGGATGAAATAACACGAATTCACCTTTCGCGTAGGAAAATTATTTTCAAAGACGTGTAATATTGATTTTTGATTATTACTACGTAATTGACTTTTTGATTATTAAGACGTGAGATTCTATCACGGGACCGATACGCAATAAATTTATCGCGACGCACAAAAAAATTTTTTCCAGCATAAAGAAGACATGTATTTTTATTTATATCAACAATGCGCAAGAAATAGAATACTAATCGATCGATTTGATACTAATCGAGATTTTGAGCGGCAGAATAGAACAGGAAAGTTTCATTAACAATATTTATGTGCGGATAAAACACTTTGGCTGTACTTTGGATGACGTAGATTGCGTGTTTATTTCTGTGGAGGACTATTTTTCTTCGAATGAGAGAGTAGCAATGATATTGTCATATAAAGAGAGGGATTATTCGACATATAACAGATATTTTGCGAAATAAACACGAGCTCTCTCTCTTTTTCTTTTCTTCACTAAATAATCGCAAATGTTTCCGGAGAATGTGCGCGCACATCACACATATAGGTATTCTCTCGTGCGAGATAATAGGGAGCGATAAAATATTGTAACTTGAATGGCAAATATCGAAGGTCTGTGATTTGTGCGACAATTGAAAAACCAAATTTCAACTATGCGTCGAAACCGCATTTACCGTCGAATTCCAAAAAAGCGCGCGTTCTCGACAAAACGATTACGAACGTTTTCTCGTCACGTAAAAAACGTGCAGGCGGCGAACGCGCAGCGGAAAATCAAAGCCACCGCGATAGCAATTTTAAAAATAAGATGAGTGAACTAATAACGTTCGCGGGCACGACCGCTCGAGAAAAACGATCAACAACGACGAACGGCATCTGGAAACGCCAAGGAAGTAATTACATCGAGAACACATACACGTCGTCGCGCATTGAGCTCGCCTATTAAACCATTTCTACTGCACCCTCTTTTCTCTTCTCGTTCCGCTTTTACCTCGACCCACTTATCGCCGCCGCGCCGATTGAAATCGTTCGTTTTTTCCATTTAAACCGGCAATCATGGTGATTAAAGAGGAAATACACGGGATAAGCCTTACGTGGGATGAGCTCCGCATCCATTTCCTCTCCTTATCGGAGTCTCCCTCGCGAGAAAATTGTTCGATTACTCGAGCCGGCAGTTCAGTAACCATATAATTTTATAAGAACTATAAATGTACGAATATCTCTTTTTTCTCTCGTTATTTATATTAATATATCGTACAGACTAATTTTTTTTTTATTTTTGAAAATACATATTGCAC
The DNA here is from genome assembly GCA_014825455.1 of Pseudomyrmex pallidus. Classification (NCBI taxonomy): domain Eukaryota; kingdom Metazoa; phylum Arthropoda; class Insecta; order Hymenoptera; family Formicidae; genus Pseudomyrmex; species Pseudomyrmex pallidus. The sequence goes on along the minus strand of QVNV01024467.1, from coordinate 31,830 downwards.
GTCATTAAAACAAATTGCATGTTCTCGTTAAGAGAAAATGTTAAAACACAATACATGCGTCGACACTTTTTACGTTAATTTCGCACAGATTACTTACACGATAAAATTACATGAAGTAAATATTCATGAAGACTGATGTATTAACTACTAAATTTCACGAAAAAAATAGAAAAACCGCAATTGCGCACTTTGATTTATTTGGCGAGAAATTTCTCGGGTCTCTCAATTTGACGCAAAATCTCGTTATTTTTGTGATAATCGGCAAGAGCCTTCACAACCGTCGGGATCCATAAAAAAAGAAGGATAAGAAAAGGAAAGAAAGAAAGAACAAAAAAAAATGTGACTCCGAGAAAGAGAAAGAGAGAGCAATTTACGTCGTAGTCTCCGACCCTTATAGCGCGGCGAGAGAGAAACCTCTGACACGGGGCGTCGTAAGAAAAGCGGATGCGCTTACCGCAGCTTGCACACCTTTTATCGCGTACTTTATGCAAAACCTATCTATACGCATCGTCGTCGTCCTCTTTCGCGCGGAAAGTGGATTTCCTTTCCTTTAGAGGAGATTTCTACCTTCAAAATTTAAACCGGGCCTCTAGACGTGCAGGACGGTTCTTCGGAAGATCATGAATAATCATTCGGTAAATTCCACCATCGCGGCGACAAAATGCTCGCAAAAGAACATGGCAGTCTGAGAAACGAAGAGATAGACATTTCCTCTCTTCCTCCACTTACTCACCGACAGCAAAACTTCAAACGAAATATACGAAAGCCGTAAAATGCATTATATACGAGCAAGAATTCGAATTTTGCAGCGAATTGATCAACAGGTGAATTATTAATTTACACTTTTATCAATAACATCGCATTATCGTCCCTACGGATAGATAACGATGTTTTACAGCGTAGGATATATTAGCGTGACTCACAATGGCGTTTCGTAACGTACCGTAGATGTTTTGCGGTCGATGATCCCGCGAACCAGCACGATCACAAATTTGCATGCAGTTCTTGCAAACAAATTTTCATACGAGCGGGATTTTATTCAAGGAGATGTCGCGCTTTACCGCTTTTCTTCGAAATATCGTTAACTTCGCCGTATAAAAAGAAAATAAATTCCCGTTTGTGTGTGAGATTTTACGACCAAACTTACGATGTTCTACCGACAAAATAAGCAAGTGTCAAAAATAAAAAAAAAAAGACGGAAAAGCCAAAAGGAGTTTAAATTTCTCGTCGTAATAACCAAGAGGTTCATGACTTCCACGCCTGGTAAAATTACGATTTTTTCTCTAATGAACCCATTTATAGCCGCACGTCACACGGGTCTGGAGCGTATAATCGGCAAGCGTATAGTATTGAACACTATTTATTAAAGGTGTTTCTTATTCAAGTAAATTCTCTCGAGAATTTTTAATATAAAAAAAATTCTCCGAAAGAAAGTTATATCATTAAATCTGTTAAGTTAATTAGCGTGCTTAATTTAAGTATTATAAAAAGTGTGATCTCACAGATTGTGTCAAAATATATTATTGCAATAGCTATGTTTCACAAGCGTCAGATTACTAAAGATTACATAAAGTAGAAAAACTTTACAATAATAAAGATCTCGACATGTCTTTCTTCTTAGGAAATAAGACTGTCAACTGCAAAAGTTACTTATTGCAACTACTTAATATTCAACTAATTATCCTGGTGAGTAACTGTTAAAATTATGAAAAGGCTAAGCGCCTCGAGTGCTTTGTATTTAATAGACGCATTAGCCCGGCTAAGTAAACAACACAAGCAAGGAGAAGAAAATTACCCTTTATTTTTCAGCTTAAAAACTCTTACGAAAATATCCCGATGGAAAACTTCCTGTCCGAGTCGAGATACGAGGGTACGTGTTATATTTACTCGAATCAAAGGTGAAATTTCTGTTGGCGGATCGAGCTAATCCACTCGAATCCATCTCTTGATAAGTTTCGTAATTGAAATGGAAGGTAGAGAATCACAGGTAATACGCAAAATTCGAGAGCGAATTCTGCTGGTAATTTTTTGAACGGCGTTAAACTTACATAAATATCGCGAAAATTAAAGCTGTAATGAGCCATCAAGTATACTAAACACGGAAAGTGCGGCGAAGAGTACGTTCTCTCTCTTTCTCGTCGAGAATAAACTCGTAATGAAAATCTCATTATGAACAAATGAGTAATTATGCAGTCATTTGAACATTTCGCTTTCTGCGACGAATCAAAATCTCCTTTCTCGGGATCGTTTGCTTTATGAAAAAGCGGTTCCGTTCGCGTCGATTATAAGCGTAATGTACGCCCTGGTGTGTTCCACGCCATTTAGCGCGTATAAAACTTATCCCGCGCGACCGAACAGAGACGCGCAAGGACATTTTTCATCGCCGATCGCACGCACTCCTGAGAAAGTAAATGATTCGTTACGAGAAGGGCACCCGGGGGTCAATTAATCCGAGGAGGCGACCGAGCCATCGGCACGACGGGACTAATTAAGCCGAATTAAAGTCGTATTTAACAGAGTCTGGATGCGCGCGCGCGCGCGCGAAGCGAAGTGTCGACGGGAAAAAAGAAAAAAAAAGCCGAGCTTGCGACGAGAATCGGCTTTGGTTGACTGACCGACGAAAGAGAAGAGAGACACCGTCGGGTTCTCGTTTCGACGGTTTGCTGCAGCTGCAAATTGACACAGCCAGCAGCAGCGACAAACTGACGTCAGCTCTCCCTCATAAAAATAGGCGCGTTTCTGTCAAGACGGCTGCGCGCCTGGCATGGCTTTTAACGACTTATAGAGGGACGAGGCCCAATTAAAACAACGCACGTCTGCGTATCGGGCCCTCGGAGAAACATCGTCGCTGATTAATTGATACAATGATGAGCAGCCACACGCTCGGCTAGCATCGAACCACACTCGATTCTAGGAATTCGCGGCTGCGAATGACAACGTGCCGCGAGGTCGATGCGCCGTCTTTTCACGACGCGATCGTTTGTAAGATATATCGTCTAATTAACGTCCGTAAGAGGAAAGCAATACGCGGCGCACGCGGACTTCATATTCGATTTCCTGACATCTCTCGAACAACAGTTTCGAACAACATGCATAGAAATTAATTTTTGCAAATTGTTCAACTTTTTTACTTCGCGATTCTGTATACGTGTCTTTATGCGTATCCGTCAACGCAAATTTTATCGCTGTATCTTTTTTTTTTTTATTTTTATTACCACACTCTCTTGTCTGGCGCGTGTTTCATAAATTATAAATACTTTTAAACCTGTATTATGTATAGACAAGGTCGCGCGTGTTTTTTGACGCGATAAAAAATTCTGCTTTTCTCACTTCTTGTTGTCATTAAAACGTGTGTATGTGTCTCTTTCTATTTATAATATTAGTGCAGAAAGGTCCTTGAATTTCAGTTGCTCGCGACAGACAAACGAATAGATTAATTATATCGTCGTACACACGTCGATCTAATTTTTTTTCACGGCAGAAAATAGGTAAACATACAATCGTGACTGTCAAGAGTGATTTTTGCGTTCTTTTTTTTCCTCTTTTGTCAATGTCTCTATTTCGATAACCGCGAGCATCGAATGCATCTTTTCCAAACGAAGAGCTGTCTGTTAACAAATAAAACCGCGATGCTTTTTTGGGAACTTGTCTTTGATGACACGCGCACGTGCCGACGCGAACTTAACCGCATATTTTACGTCTTCGAAGCTCGACGACGCGCTTCAGAGTTCGCGATAAATAATATAAAATCGCTCCATGCATCACACGGGGTGGGCAACCACCTGGGAAAATGCATTTAGCGATTTCTCTCCGAGTTTCGCGGTAACCCAAGCATTACTTGAGCGCGAGTAACTTTACAGATCACTTTTCCTGATGTATGGGTCTCCCGACTTTCCACGTGATACACTGCACTTTATGATCGTGCGCCCATGTTTCCCCGTCAGCTCAATTATTATTCGACTGACTCTCTCTTACGTTCCAATTTATCTTTGAATTTATAACCTCCCGATAAACTCTCGAGCGTTTTGCGATTAAGTAAAAACGACGACGACAAAAAAAAGCGATTTAACTAATTGATTTAAAAGTGCAGCCCGATGAACGTAATCGAGAATCCCGGCACGGGAATTTTCAGAAAAGTTACCCTTTTGCAATAAGTTACTTCCTGAAATATTACGATGCACAAATTACCGTAAATTCTTACGAGCCATTACATCGAATCAGTTATCGGATTATCCGACTGCTAAAACATTTCATACTAAATGCTTTCGAAAGAACACCCGTAGCGTATAAACTCTATTTCACGAAGCGCTTAAGCCGTAATAAAAGTTGAACATAAAATTGCGTGTATGCAATATGCTGTGCCGATATTACTCCGGTGTTACCGCTCTGGTGTCCCTTTCTCGATTACGTCGCGGGCAGCGACATAAAGGTTAAGTGAATGAAAGCAAGAAGAAGGAGGAAACCGGGAAGAGCAAAATATGAAAAATGCACAAACGCATCACACGACCTGGCTTCTGGTTGATGTAAAACTCGAAGGCGGCCAGAGGCCCGTAAGTGCTGGAGCAGTGCGAGTCGCGATGGTCCACCTTGATGTGCCATTCGGGTAGCGGTCCCTTGGGCGAGCTGACGTATCTCACCGCCAATAGCACCGCCGGAAGTACCCTCGGCAAACTCTGTTCATGATGAGGATCGCCTGGCGCGATCACCGCCAGTCTCACTTCTTTCTTAAACTGCGACGTACGCGTAACACCGACGCATTCACTCGGGCTGACGGTGGTGACTGGTACCGTCGACTTCGTCGTTGTCGTCGTTGTCGTAGTCGTTACGATCGCGCCAATATCCGCGCAATGACCCGCGCACAAACCCGACAAAACCAACATTAGTCGCACTAAAACATCACGCGCGCACCGCTTTCTTGTCCGCGACGCCATCGCACCCCGGACGCACGTTGTATCTCACCGCCGTTTTATCTTCCACCGGAACTAGATATCCGTGTAATTATTATATGTTCCGGCGCATTTTCCGGATTGCGGTCAGTCGCACAAGTGGAAACGCGAGAGTCACCCACGCTATTTTCCACATTCTAGTTTTGTCTCTCCGGAATCACTTCGAGCGTTCTGCGAGTTATATTTTACGCTTTCACATTGTTATGTTTCACATATTAGCGCGCGTAGTAATATGATTTTTCTTGTTAACTTAACATAATAACAAGAGAGAGAGCGAGAATGTAAAATGTTTCAAGTTTAATATCTTTAAATATCTTTCGTTATTTAGTTTTTATCAAATATGTTACAACACTGCGAAATAATATTATTCTTTTTCCTCGCACTCACACGCAAGGGGAAAGAAAGATACACAGATGGGTCTTCGCTCCTATTTTGACAGACGCGTAATATTGTTGCTTATCGTTTCAGGGCATTTTCACGATGTGTATACGACACGCCCCGTCGTCTTTAATGACTTCGTCAGAAAATAGTCTTATACATAATTTTGCGTCCTTGTCTGAATGCGAGATACCGGTCTTTGTCAGAACGATTCGTTGGAACATTCAGAGTGTTCCAATTTAACTTCGACGCAACGACAATCATTAGAAGTCCCGAACATCATGACTTAACTAATTAAGGATCTCACTCTCCGAAGATGTTGATTGCAAGACTAATTCGAAATTACAAATTAAGAAATTTGCTTCGAGCAGCTTCGTTACCGCACTCATAATTGTATAATATAATATTTATGTTACACATCGTGTCTCTCTTTGACGTTTGATCGCAATATTGTTTGATTTTCACTTGAAATATAATTTACGAATGGTTTACACAGTCCTAGAAGATCTCTCAAAACACACGGGCGTAATTTCCTTACTGTTAAAATAACGAATCGTCGTCACGTTCTTAACGTTTCCCTGATGTTTTGTGGAATGACATGTTCGAATTTCTCATAATGAAAGAGAAGTGCAAAATCATGTTTTGTCTTGCTAACGAAAACATGTAGCTTGGAAGCTCTTCTGTAACCGACAAATGAGATTCGATCTCACTTGGTTTTTATATATGTATCATAAAAAAATATTTATATATATATAAACTTTGTTGTATTACTGTTATAATTAAATTAAAATAAATTAGTTTTTTTTATAACAACACAAACGTGTTTTTCATGTACTTAAGTCGATTAACATTTGGAACAAGGGAAGAATGCATTCTCGGCATATTTGTTTCAAAAAAAAGCTTTTTTATAATTAATTTGGAAAAAGTTTCACATTCTTCTGTACAAATTGAATTTTCAAAAATCCAGAAATCTGTACAGTGTGTGCGTGCACGTGAATATATAAACAGTTAAGTAGTCAATAAAGTAAAATTAGTAATAATAAAAGTAATTTACTGTCATATTTCACGAGAAACAACATACAAGTAATAATAACATTTCATGCGTTTATATATATAGCAAACTTCTCTATATATCTATGTTTAATGTAGCTTTAATTATTTATTCTTCACATAATTTCAACTCGCAATAAATAATGCGATCAAAATAACTTCATCACACGCAATGACTCGCAATTAATCGAGATGTACGTATGCTTTATCAAAGACAAAGAAATTGTTGCAATCCAATCAACGCTGCGTAAGATGAGATTTTGTTTTTTTTTTCTTTTTTTATATATTGGAGGCAAAAAAACGAGATACTTGTGTTAACGTCTCTGAACGACTACAAACCTTTCACTCTGCGGAAAAGTAATGAGGATACGAGTAGTGAAGGACGCTATCTATGTGGCATCTCTCTCGTACCTCGCTTTTCTCGATTTCCGCGCGAGGCTTTCGGCGCGCGTGCAAAAAAAAGAGATTCGCGGAATGGAACGCACCTTTTGAATTAGGGATGGAAGAATGTTATTACACGAGACAGCACGAGTCGAGTGAAGAGGACGTACGTGACCGTGCACGTCAAAGTGTCTTCGAGTACGCGACAGACTCACATCATGTAACTTTTAACTTACAGCTATGGCGAGATGTAATCTAACTTCACCGTCAATGTTTTATACAAAGTATCAAAGATAATACGTGATTTGTATTTAAATTATTATGCTTCTATTTTCTTTTTTTCCAGTTTTTCCAAGACAAAAAACTATTCTATTTTCCTTTTCTTCCTTTTTAAAACATATTTTTTTTTCAAAATGATGAAAAAGTTGATTGTTACGTGGATTTAAAAAAAAAACTATAACGCTTATTTTTGTTAATACAAGAGAGAGTTGTCATTCTGACGTATAATAGTTAAACTTTACATATTAGTATATTTTATATTTACGTTATACAATATCTCAAACAGAAACAAAATTTAATTAAATTTTCTCTAATGTTTTATAAACTTTTTCAATGTTTTATAACTTTTTCAATAATAATCTAGTTATTTGTTGAATTAAAATGTTATCTGTATAAATCCAGACTAAAACTTAAAATTCTGTTGCCAAAGCCGCATAATAAAGACATATATTTATATTCTACATAAATTCACGAAATTAAAGAGAGTTTATTTCTTTATTAAATAATCGAGTCGCTATTTCTGTATTCGATCAATATACGCGTAAATAATGACAGTGATAACGGTGATGTGAACCGGTGATACGTAAGAAATTAGTGTAGCTATCTCTGGATGTTTAGTAAGCTTTCACGCTCATTAACTTTGTTACACGAGACGCCATTGATTGATCTCGGAACGGACATAGAGAACGAGACGATTCTCGGTCTATTGTGTTCTTGCTTCGCGATCAACGATAAGGCATGTGAAAATGACGCTCACGGTTTCTAATACAAACCGATAATGATTTCATTTACATTTTAGTCGTCCGTTGGAGTGAGAATTAATTGTGGCGCACAAAAACCTAAATTTCGACCCGTATTTCTCCGTCAAAGCGGATATCGTCGAGATCCAAAGCAATTTATCTCGAAATCTCATTGTTATAAAGATAATATCGAAATTGAATAACTTCGAATTGATAAACAAAGATCTCGAGGCCATATGCAAAGTGTATCTTCTATGAAATGTGCAAAGTATCAAATATTTACATATTTGCATATTTCATAAAAGGTTTGCAAAAGAAATACAAGATAGGTACGAGATTGACGTGTTGAGAATATCCCGCGCAAAGTTTGTCACTCATTTTTCATCATTTTAGTACCGTTTTACGTGAATTCAATTTATTACATTATAAAACAATTATTTTTTAAATCCTTAGAAACATTTTAGAGAAACAACACATAATTAATCACTAAGAATAACTATTCCAACAGAATCTCATCTTACTTTTGGTTATATATTATAACTGAACTAACTTTCATGTGATGCTTGAATTCTCTGAGATGAAATTAAATATTTAAAGAGAAGATACAAGAGATAAATAAATCTAATAAGTTTAACAGGATTAACTAAAACAAACATAATATTATATATCAAATATAATACAAATCCTATTAAAAATTCATCGAAAGAGAAATAGGAGCGGCTACGCTTAATGCAAATTATTTGTAAAGAGAATTACGCAAAAGGATGATACACTGCAACAAGTGGTACAACTTGGCGGACTCTATCGAATTCTCTCGGGTCTCTGAGATGTCTTCGATTCATGAAACGTTTTTTAGTGAAAAAACTTGCGTACATTAGAAAGAGATTTATAATTATAAGTTACGATGTATCTTTGCCTGCAGGTAATTTTTTTTAGAAAGAGATAGAGAAACGGTCTGTCGAAGGATCACCCGGATACAGATGCAGTACAAGAAAAAGTGAGCGAGTCAGATCTAACGAGAAAAGAGATGAGCTTTTTTGCAAACGAGAATCGATAGTAAACAGAAAAAAATACAACTATAGAGCACTTAAAAAAACTAAATTCTTTATATTCTGTCCATTCGAAACGAGAATAAAAGTTTTGACCTGGTAACGAAAACAAAGTTTTTTAATAACAAGATATATATATATATACATAACTGTCCAACACTTTCCAACAAAATCGTTATCTTTTATATAAATTTTCAACAATTGAGAGTCAAAACTCATTACAATAATTATGATTTGATACAATAATAGATCTTTGCTTTCGATACGCCCAAACGAGATTTCTATACACTCTACACACGATAGCGTAATACTAAATATTATTGCATTATTGCAAATACGCATCAGCCTATTTTGTTAATAATTGCCGCGCACATGTGCTGGTTAATTGATGTACGCATCAAACGAGCAATATGCAATTCAAATAATCATTTATCTCATATCCGCGTTCAAAATCACTAGACGTATTAAAATCAATTCTATTTGCACACACTTTTGCGTTATAAATATAACAATCCAATTATAAGATGAAAATGAAAGAAGAAAACAGAATTTATATGATAATTATGCGCAATATTGCTTTCTGATTGCAATTATTTCCGCGATTATTTACGGATTCGCGCAATATTAAATTTGTGATATTGTGTTTTTAAATTATTTTCGCAGATTTATTTCAGAAATGTCGCCGATTTTCACGCGACGGCGCGACGTTGTACATATACCTACACACATATACTTGAGATTTTCTTCGCCAAGTGAACATTCTCGCGATTACCGATGCAAACTGTCGGGACTTCGCACCAAAGTTCGCGCGAAGAGAGACGGGATCATCGGAAATTCGCAAACGGGCGAGTTAATTAGCAGCTGCCGGGCAATGCGTCGTTTAATTAAATCATGGTTGACGGGACTTATTAAAGACCACCGCGCCGGAACTCACGTCGTTTCTATACGGATGCAATCAACCGAGCAAATATATTACGATCATTGTGTGGATTCGACCGGTAACGCAGGGAAACGTGCGCCCTCGCCTGGTGTTTTCTATGAATAAATTTAATCAAACCACAGTCGTCCGGCGTTCAATTAAACACGCGGAACAATACGCAAATCGTAATGAATCGGTAATGCTTCGATTCGGGCAATGTGAAATCACGAGATGGCATGTGAAGATAGCTGCTATTCAGATGACTGTAAAGCGTCCGCTTTATATGTTTGCTCGCGTGAACTTTATCCTCCGTATTCGGCGAATATATCGAATGCGCAGATCGTCGAAAGCTTTGTGCACATTCTCCGAGTGAGAATATTCTCTATACGTAAGTGTTCGCTCGGAATGTGAATTGTTAGTGTTTCAAAAGGAGCAACGTACACACATCGAATAAATGTGTGCACGTTGCGTGCACGCATAGTTTCGAATTTCGAACTGCTTCACTTTTTGTTTTACAAAAATATTGTCTATTACTTCGCGTCAATATTGATGGCTACGTCTTTAAAATAAACTCATTAATCAGAAACGGTGGAGCGCGGCACATAGTGATAACAGAATATCTCGCGTTCGAAGTTCTCTAACACGATTGTATGATATGTAACAAGCAATTTATATTATACTTGTACTAATTTTTTTGTTTAAAATTATTTACTTTTTGTTTTCGAGTTTTATTCGCGACTAATTCGTGAACCGATCACTTATAGTGATACTTTACAGCGCATATTATTCATATAAATAATAATATTAGATACATTTTGAAGCCACTCTCTCCGTACGCAGCGAGTATATATTAGCCGCGATATGCATTTGATCCGCTCCAGCCACTAAAAGCGTCATGCATGTTTTTGCATTTTAATGAATCCCTTAATGCGTATTTATAGAAAAGATATTACCCCTATACCCATAAGCTACAGGCGGTGCGTTTTCAAAGAAAATAAGCACGATAAAAAACAAATCCTCCCCAAAAATCAACCGCAAACGATTTATTTTACTTGAGATATGCAAAGCCGTCAAAAGAATTCACGCGACCAAGTGTCTTCATCGTGTGTCGTATTCCTCAATTTCGCGTCTCATATCTGTCGCGCTCGGACCTCGACAACTCCAGTGCTTTTGCGAAATTCCTCGCAAAACTTTTGTCGTCGCGCAACTCGGCACATCGCATATGTCTTTGAGCAAGGTATCTAATGTCACGAAGCAAACTTGCGAAATTCTCGAAAGGAGACGCTATGTGATGTGCTTTGGAAGGAGAAAAAGTTGGGAAGACTTTGTCATTTTTTGTTGTTGTTGTATTCTTGTTTTCGATCGAGACATATGATTGCAAAGTTTTCCTAGTTTTCTCGCGAATACACAGGTGTACATGTGTTATAAAGAATGTACTCCAAAAACGTATACGCAAAACGTTTCGCACATTTTTTGTTTTTGAAGCATGCGTCATTTCTCGTTCTTGTTACGTTACAGTTTTTCTATTGTGATAAAATTCAATTCCCCGTGAATAAACTAATTCAAGTAAAACACGCGCGCGCGGATTCTCCAGAAGTATCCTGCATCACTCTGTCTCGGACATACCAAAACCCATTGTTCGTATAGAAACCATACCATTATCTAACAAAACCGGGACACGTAAACAAGCTAGCTACGCTAATTAAAATTATATTAGTCCTTTTAAAAGGATATATATAAAAAAAAAAAAATACTTTCCACAGACTTCGCATTTTTTTTTTTTGAGAATACAGAGATAATAAGGCGAAACGAATATTTTTTTCCTCGCTCATGGCTCCGCGTCCTATCTAAGTCAACGGCAGACATTTCCACCTGTGTTCTTCCCGTTTGTGTCAAGTGCACAAAAGTGTATTACCAGTCTGCTTTCGCGCCGTTTTCGTAGCTCGTGTGTATGTATGTGTGTACACATTCGTATTCAGTACGTGTACCCTTCGAACGAGAAATCGCACCTACAGCGTTTACACATATCCGTATTTTACGTACAATGCGAGACGAATGCAATCCGAGGTTTTCTTGAATAACTTCGATCGTTCGACTGCATCGCCACGAGACGGGAAATAACGAGATGGGTGTCACCGTGACATTTTGCCATTCTCGTTTTCCTGATCCGCGACTTGAAAGCGCACACGCGCGGAAACGCGGAAAAAAGACGAACATCGGGTGCGCAAAAAACGCTTCTCTTGATTAAAGGGATGTTTTCGTGTTTTTCTGTTTACCGCAATGTTATCCTTGATACTGCGCAGCATCTTACAGTTTTAAACGTGAGCCGGAATTCAATTATAATTACATTGCGTTGAATTGCGCTCGGCCAGCGGGGCGAATCTCTCACTCGAGTTTCACGGTCAATTTTGTGCAGCGTGCGCGCATGAGATTCCTGAACGTTTGCAGGACGCGTTTATAACGAGATTTACTTTACATAATGGACATAAGGAAGGAGAATCCGTAGAATTTCGCTCTAATAAGCTTGATTTACTTAGGATTTAACGCAAGGTCGGAAAATACAATGTTATATCGTTGACAATTTAATCACGTTGTCTCAAGGCCTGACGAGGGTGTTGATTTCATTGATTCGATCGCTGACAATCTACTTTTTTTTTTATGTAACTGAAAACCATCCGAATGTATTCATAACGCGCTTCAAAGTTGCGCAATCACATTTGAGTCACAGAAAGCAGACTAACTCTCCTTGCAGAATATCAAATGGCTAAACTTCATAGCTTTTACGGCGTCGTTTCGTTGCGGGATTACATAGCGCGGCTAAAAACTACCATCAACGTCGGCGGACGCGTCGTTGGAGATTATTCTATTGTGATTGAGAGAAAAAGATATTTTATTCCGCGAAAAAAAGTAAATGAGAGCAACGTTTTATGCAAGCGACATTTAAAGTAATTCAAAAATTCAACCTTTATTGGTTATTGACTAAAACATTGTATTAAATAAAAAAAGTTACGTTAGCACTGATTTTCCATCGATGTGTATTTTTATTTTTGATATTCGCGTGAAGCGCAGTGACGTTGAAACATCAGCTTCCTTATTATGCAATATCCTGGTTACGTATGAAAGTCACGAACTGATCCTTTCGCGAAAGAAGAGAGAGAGAGAGAGAGAGAGAGTCAAACCGAACTACCCCAAAGCTTTCATTCTGCGTGTGGTGGAAGATTCATATAAAATTCGCATAATGAATAAACCTGCAACGCATCAACCGAGCGCGCGTTACATCGCGAAGTTACATAGAAGTCGTTTCGTTCTTCATTCCACGACGACGAGAAAAAGGAAGGTATTTCTTAACACGAAGAGCGAAGACTGTACGGTGTGTGTACACGAATGTATTTGTTTTTCGCTGCCGATATTAGCCAACGTCAAAGCAAAAAGCGATGGTCCCGAGAATTTATTGCCACAGCAGCTGTTTTCTCGTACAAGTTCCGCGCGGGAAGAAATATTCGCGCGACATTTTACGACTCGCGTCGCGCGTACGATCACTACTCACGCGGCAAAGAGAAAAAAAGAAGAGAACCATTTTGCACGATCGCACGATTTCAAACATTCGCTTAATAACACGTGAAAATCGATAAAGATAACACGCGAAAGCGATGGTAAAGCGAATGGAAGTGACGAGCCTTATCGCGAGCTTTCTTTGCGGAATGCGCTCTCCGAGATGATAAATATGTTTTTCTAGTGTTGTTAACATTTTTCAGAAATCTTAAATGTGATTTTAGAATCTTTCGCACGGACTGAGAAAATAATCGAAGAATTCAAAACAAATAAAGAGAAGAAAAACCAAGTCGATAGGCTTTTTACTTGTACTTCTTGTGTAAAGATTCTGGGCAATCAAAAACGAAAACTTAAAATAAATCAAATAAATAAAATAGATCTTATAAATTATAGAGCTTTCTTCCCTTTCAATTTGTCAATTACGATTAGTTTATAAAATACTTTATACCTTTTGCAAATAAGAGTTTCGACATTTCGTCATGATTGATGTCAATTTTTGAAACTCGAAAGCAAATAGTCGAGTCACATAGAGATCGATTTCAAACTTTTCGCATAAACGGAAAGGCATCTTGAAAGCCCGGCGAAGTACCGTCACGTGTTTTCCGGTCGAAGAGAACCGGCAGAGAGACAGCACACACACGAATGAACATTACGAGATATCATTGCGCTTTTTATCGCAGACAGAGAAAAACGTCCGTACGAATCTTACCAAAGTAAACTCTCGATATTTCTTTTTTTTTTTTTTTTTTTAACAGCAAAATACATGCACGTACCGAATCATATTGTCCGCTATCATAATATATCGCTAAAATTCATGTGTCTGTGCGACGTTCTCCGACGGTTTTGTCAACAACAGATCAACTTTTTCACTAGATCTAACTACACCAACGAACACGAGTAATCTGATCATCATCGCTTTTTCATATAATCGTATCACGAAACACGTGTTGTACTCGTCGATGTCACTCGGAAATGGTCTCTAATCGGTAGCGTCGCGATCAAGATCGATTTTCCCACCGATCGCGATTCTTCCGCTCTGCTTATTTATCGAAGCGCTTGATAATTACGTGCAGTTCATCAAAAACATAGTATTGTTCTTTAAACATAAATTTTTTGTAGATCGGTCGCGACGCAATCGTTTCGATCATCGATCCCCCACGATTTTCCGGTCTGCGCTCTCCTGGAGCAAGCTCGGAGCGCACGATTCAAACTGAGAGCGAGCTGAAGGAAAGCGCCGGTGCTCCGGATCGCCCACCGAAGTCGACGATCGCTCCTCCTCTTCCTCTCCATCCTCATCTCTTCTCCTCTCTCGCGGTCTCACCCCGTCTCTCTCTCCCGTCGTTTCGACACTCTCTCTTTTTCTCTCTTCGATCTCGCCGCCCCTCCGCACTTTTCTCTCCTTATCTATCTCTTGATCTGTCGATCTCTCTATCCTTGCCGTGCCTCTTTATCGCACCCTCACATAGCGCGATCCGCTCGTTCTATGCGGGCACGAGTCCCGCCACTCGGTTTATCGTGTAGTAGGTGGATGTCGGTGCGCGCCTCCACCAAGGTAGACACAGCGAGAGAGCGAGACGCATGCGTCGATCCCCTCTCGTGTTAACCCTCTCCGTGCACACCACACCTTTCATTTCGCATGGAATCGCCGCGAGCTACGGAGTGTTTATTAGGGTTGATACCAGAGCCTATATATCTCGGATTATCTCCGTTTTCAAAGTGTTTATGTATGTACACTATCCGATACGCTACCCCAAAACTTGCGAAAAAAATTATTTAAGAAAAAAATCCTTGATATCAGAGTTTTGATGTCATTCGCGTATTTAATGAAAATGTTTATAGTAAACTTCATGTAAAGTTTACTTATGTAACATTTAAAAGACATATAAGTAATTTGTGATTAAGTTTTGCTTGAGGAAAATTGTAAAATGCATATTTGCTGAGACAAAGTTTGAAAAAAGATTCAAAGAAATAAAAATAAAATATAAAATATTTAGATAAATTATAGTGTATAAATCTATTTATATTGATAGTATAATATCTATCTATATATATATAGAAATAACTATTGAGGCCTTGATCTTCTTGATAAGAACAGAAATTGTATCTTTCAAAAACGCGAATTCGTTGCTTGAACTAGTTGCAAAAAATTGGGAAGTGCTAATAAGAGAGTGCTAATCTCAGCTAGAATATAATATGGGACGATGTTGCTATCGCGCGCTTTTATCGATAACGCATCACTATACTTGCGCGCAAATATTAGCAAAAAAAAAAAATAGATTTCGCAGTATTTGAAATCATGTTACGTGACAATAACCGAGTGGAAATTATCAATAAATCAAAGATTGCAATCGTCAAACATGTATTCTAAATCTACTTTCTATTACATGCTAATCGCTTTCTGTTATGTTTATATCATTCAATTAATTACTATCATCTATATTTCTCCATATATAAAAGAATTATACTTAAATATTATAGAAAATATTAAACTTTTTATTGTACAGATTCTTTCGCAAGATTGGTATGAGTTTTGAGTGCGTGTTCTGTTTCTGTGCGTTTCTTTCCGTTTTGCCAAGATTGATCGTCTCGTCTCGAAAAAGTGAAAGAACTGTTTGAACATGTCATTTGCGCAAGAGCTGTTTGAGTAGTTTCCTATACCATCATTCAAAATAACTTTCTAATTGAACTAAAAGACTGTCAATGTAGAAATATATTGGTAACTAAAGTATAGCTAGTTTTAAAGTAAGTATTCTTGTATTTTTGTTTCTTCATAACGCTTGCGTCATGAACAACAACTTTCAAGACAACTTTCTGTTGCAGACGTTAAATACTTTTCTTTAACTCTTCTCAAACTCTTTGCTATATAAGTTATGATCAAAGCCCGAAGCATGGGCGATTTTGGTCAATGCACGGAGCATGGTCAAAGCCTGAAATAGGGTTTTTAGCATACTTTTCAATGTACGCTATTATCGCAGTGACATATTATAGATTAAGTTGGATTAGGTTTTTACGGCGAAGGGGTGCACAATAGTACGTGATACAAAAAAATTATTTTATACGTCTCAAATGTCTATTCAAGCCTTGACCGTTGCTTCATGCATTGACATAGTCAATCCTAGAGCCGCCCGTGCTTCGAGCTTTGATCATATCATATAACTATTTTATTTTTACGACAAATTAGAATAACTAAAAAAACATTCACTAACGTTCTTATCACGAACTTTTGATAGTACTTGCTTGACGGTCTTACACTCGTGCTGCAAATATTACAAAAACTATCATATTTACGTAATGCGCAAAAACACTGTAAACTGTTTGTACGTTTTTTGTCTGTACGTACGCCTTTTACTGTGTGTGTGCTAAAAATATATGCATTACCATAAGCGAAACATTTTATGTATGATATATCAACGACAATTTGGTAATAATAGATATCTGCTCGTTTGCATGACGATGACATACGAGCAAGAGTGATAAGAATATATGCCAGTTTATAAAGTTTTGTCCCTTATCGTCTCCCAAACTTATTCTCTTATCTCTCAGAACAAGATATTTTTTTTCCACAATACAGTAATGTAAATTACGAGACACGATATCGCCGAACTTTAAGACAAACTACCTGTGTTGTTTTCCACAATGTTATCTTTAAACTAACTAACTATTCAAAAGAGGATGCAAAGATACATAAAATGTTAAGAGAGTAAGCATCTAAATGATAGTTTAAAAACTATTTCTGCGTGCCGATTAATTTGTAATAAAATAATTTATAATAAAAGTCATTCCATATTTCGCATTGATACCTGTACGTTCAGTTCTTATTTATTTGTCTAAGTTTTTCAATATTTAATTTATATACTTTTCTTTTGCAAATTATTATACCGACAATTTTTACCGACGTAAGATCTCCTTCACGAATTTTGAGTAGCAAACACGATACTTTCGACGGTTGATAAAATACTCTGGTACTCGTGAAATATTGATTAATTGTTAATCAATATCGTGTTCAAGTGTGTCAAATATAAACCTTTCTAAATACTTCGTTCCAAAAAAATATGTCTTACCGATATTTTTATTTCACGTAATCGTGCATGGAACATGCACAAAAACCACGAAATTATTTATCAAAAGTTATTTTTACTTAGTTTTATATAATTTGCAATTTTTGTTGTTGTATAAACCTGAGGTGTACACACAACACGATGTATCATCATGTGTGCGGGTATCTCTGCGTGAGAAGTTTATCTTCAAACACAGAAATGTGCCAGCCTCTGAGCCAAAATCCTTGTAACACTTTGAATAGATGTCGATAATATCTTGTTTTAAGTTCATCTAAAGAAATGTTTAAATATAGACATAATGACGTGTAGGCAGTGTGAGAAGATATCAATAATAGAAATGTCCAAGCACGATAACGTTACGCGATAACGTGCGAAATGATATGATAAGGAAACGGTTCAGCTAATGATTAAAAAGAATTAAACAAAAAATTACGCAAATACTTTCTTATCCGCGCTGAAGAGATATTATTAACAAGCAATACAACGTTATTGACAGATTAGTTTTTGTTCTTCCTTGAAGGAATATAAAGTTTCGTATTTGTATTCCGTTTATACATGCTCTTTTGTGCTAAAACATTATTGTCCATCAAATTATAATAATGATATATTACAACACATTTACTAGCGATTTTACTAAATAATTAATTCCCGTCTACGAGAACATGTACATTTAATTTTGCGAAATATATATGATATACATTTTCGCAAGATTTATATCGCCATTACGTCTGGAATTAAGAGAAGAATGATCGCGTTCCCGAAAACGACGGAGATTATAACTGTAGTGGAACTCTCGAGATGATTAATGTACTAGATAGATTGCATTTCAAATGTCACTCGATGTGTATTGATTATAATCGAATTTATAGTTTAAAGCAAAATTTTCATTAGAGGAGAACGAGTTAAGTTACACTATCAATTAGTATACGTGTGATATAAAAACTTATAAATAGAATAATTTCCCATGTATAATATGACATAAAACTTCAAACATTCTGTTATTAAAAATAATTCTCTTTTGTTGTAAATAAGATATAACGATATCGAATGGCGTGTTAATTTCGTATTTTTCAAAATACGCGCAAATTGGAATATTGAATCAATTATTAAATCTCGTAATCGATAATTTTTTTACACGTCAGACGATATCCGCTTATTAATCTTCCGATGATGTTTGCATATTAATCGCACATGTGATTATACATGTTTTATTACTAAACAGTTAATAAACCGATATAAACGTAACAATGCTCTTATCATTGTGATATGTAATTTTAAAATAACGACAGTTATACTTAAATATTTGTTTACAGCACTTGGAGCGTCGTTGTCTACGGCGCGATCAGTTAAAAGAAAAGTATGCGATAAATATGAATAAACACATACGGGAAAAGAAAGCGATGATTAATATCTCTTTAATCTGAATTTGATAGTGCGATACGTTTTATAAAAAGAAGAACGACTGTGATATCGCACGATAATTATATTGGTGTATGTATATATATATCGCGCGAGCGCTAATTAACTCTTAAACAATTCTTAAATATCTTGATATTAAGAGACTTTTGAGTATTCTTAATTTCCTGTATAAAATTATTTTATTTGCACATATTGTGAAGTGACGCGCGGTTTATCTCGTTCTAAATCATCTTCTTGCTGTTTTTCGAAAAAATAAGCGCACAAAGAGTTTTCGATTTAAATAATAAGACACAGATAATAAAAGCCACGACTCACCGCTGTAGAAATTGCCAACGTGATCTCTCAAAGCCTCGGGATAATCGTTGGGAGTTGTAGCTTCAACGTCGAAGGTACCGTAGGTAATATTATGCTCTTTCTTGATGAATTCCACCATTGACTTCATCATGAGTTGACATGTGTGTTTTCCAGCAACTTGACTTTGTCCGTTCGTCGCGTAAACTAGATGCACCTTATGCCACTTATAGCTAACGTGGAGACAAGTAAAAAATAAAACATATTGCACAAGTATAAACGGTGACGTATGTATTGTGCAAAAGTTTACTTTCACATACCGATCCATTATGGATATAAAAAATTTCGCGATGTCCCTAAAGGCTACATTTCCAATCCTTGTGGTCATGAAATATTCGTCTTTACATTCGACCTTCTTCTCGGTGAAGTCGAAAGTAAAGCCTCCTGTGGTTATTAGTGGGGCTCCGAAAAATTTTACCACTCTGCCGACGACCGCTATAAAAAGCACGCGCGATGAATTAATAATTGAGACAATGTCAAAGAGGGAAAAATATTCTTAATGCGTAATAAAAGAATTACAAAAAAGTAACATACCAACGCTATAATCACATGCCGGCCCAAGGAACAAGTGCACGCAGTGAGAATAACTGTCGATCGCGCCAGTTTGCGCGTACATTGCGTCGCAATGATCGTCTTGGGGTAGAAACTTTAGTTTCAACCAATACGGCAATAAATTTCGCGATCTCGCTTCATATATCGCTAAATCTGTATATGGGGAAAGAAATAGTTCTTGCAATTTCTTCGGTTATATTTTTTTCTAGTTTCAGTCTTTTGATCTGAAACTTCTTAAAAATCTCCCACTTAATTTTTAGTTTATTGTTTAAGTAAAGTATTCCTGTGTAACTTAGAAACATTTATAACGTTTGCATTTATGAAAAGAATATATTTTGCACAAGTTGAAGCTTTTTTTGCTATTTTAAATAAGATAACGTTATAATTTTTTACATTACAAAAAACAACTTAAAAATAGAACGCTTATATCTCATTAAAAAAAAATAACATTTAAAATCACGAAGAGCGTTTATACGAGACTCGAATGTATTCGATTTTCTGTTTGTTAATGCGTCTCTTCTTACCGAGTACCGGAAGAACCTTAGGTAGGGAAATATCAAATCTCGGATCCGCCGCGAGTAACACAGCGACTCTCAGCTCGCAAGAAACAACGCCGTCGCGATTGGTGGTGCACAAAGTCTCGCAGTCGCGATGCAGTTGCACTTCGCGGCACGTCATTTTGCCTTCCACCCGATGTGTCATCAGCCATAAGATTGTCAGCAGAACAATCCTACAGTATTCCATGAGTACAAATGAAAAGACGGCGCGGTGGCTCGCGAATCAAATCGGGCCCTTTGCAAATTCGAATCGACAGCCGCGATACATCATCGCGTTCATTGACGTCACATACAATATCACTGCCACGATCATTCGATAAGCATCTTGTTCATCGCGACAAAATCACCGTTAAGTACACAAATCTTGATTCATAAACTTATCCGTCGCTATGCTGCAGGTTTTTGCAATTCATTCATACTTGTGCACTATCGAGTTTCTGCGGTCCATCCGAGCTGTATCATAATCACTTTTTTGTTTTATTCACAGACACCGTGAAAGAATTATTCTTCTAATTTTCTCTGATGAATCACATGCAAAAACTGAGTTATTTCATGAGTTATTTTGTCTCGCACATGTAATTATTTTTATTGTAATAAAATTCTAAAACCAAATTATATGTGTGTATGCAACTCGACACGTTCGATCGCAGAAAAATAATCGTGTTAATTGTAAAACGTTTCTACGAGAATTCAAGAATTAAAAAAGTAAATCCCTAACACTCTCAATTTGGACAATTAAACAATTAACTTTATACCAAGTAGTAGGTATTTTTCCGTTAATTCTGACTTATTGCAGATTTTAAAGAGTGTTACGTAGCACCACACAACTACATTTATATATTATCTATCACTTTAACGAGGAATTTTTTTGTATTACTATTTTATACCTCTGTGATATACAATAGATAAAATTATTGGAGGAAAATTATCAGAAACTGTTGTCACTATAATTACAAGTTTACACTAGCGTAGCGAATTAGTGGAACTGTTCCGCTCGTCATATCGCTGAAGATTTTTAAAGCGGATATCGTGCGGCATCTCTTCAAGCACTCCGAGAATCTATACGCGCAATCATGATTGTCGAAGAAAACTTGATTGACTATAGAAAAGCTGCGACTCGATTAGAGTCTTTGCTAAAAATTTAAAATTAAACATCGATCGACAATAATCTTTTTACCGTCAGTTTGCGAACACGCGCGCGCGCAGACGCTGAAAGTGTCTTTTTTTCACGTGTCATATATATTTTTGGCACAAACCTTATTAAAAGAATAGTATCGATCGGGGCCAGCCGCGCCCCTTAATTTAGAAAATATATAAGTACATGTACAGGCGAAGGTATAAGAAACGATCGAGAGGAAATGCGTGTTCCTTCGAGTTACGCTCGCGAGTGCGCGCTGATCGAGTTATGTTTTGCGAATATATTCGAGACCGCGCGCGATTCACATCGACATTGCCGGGAAACTGACATCTCAATCACGCGAGCCGCTTTGTTCGAGTGACGACCGAACACTTACACACGCGCGTCCCGTCGCCCCGTATTATCACAGATATCTCGATTGATAGTAGTTATCGAAAACTCCGATGTGCACACTCACCTACTCCCCCTGCCTCGCGGATCTCGAAATTGCCGTTCATTTCGTCTCGCAGGATCGAGTTTCCGCAGCAAGGACTCTTTCAATCCTGTCTAGCAGTACTTCACTCGGAAGAGAATCGCGCTTCTGCTCCGTAATTCTCCACCGTTTGCCATTTTACCTCGTCGACATTTCCCGGTAAACACTTCAACGTCCACGATATTGTTCTTCTCCATGGTACATTTCCGACTATATTGATCCGGGTTTCGTTTTACAAAGATGCGATTTTCAATATATTGACTGACAACTTACAATTACGCCGAGATCGTGGCTTATTTTCAACGTTCTTGTTTTTGACGTTTGACAGCTGATTCTTCATACGAATAATATTTTAGGTAACATGGTAAACCATGTCATGATATCTCTCTTCTGTCGCCGTTTTCTGAGTAATTTTTCGCAAATAGATTATAAACTGACGCGAATTTTCTTCACATGATTAAAACAAATTTGTAATATATGTATTTTCATTGCATTTGAGCAGTGATCTTTACTGTCATGTGATTGTAATTCAGAATATTTACTTAACAAATATGTGAAAAAGCAAAAATAGTCATTATAAAAAAACAAAACTGAAATGTAAATGACAAAATACCTAACGAGGAGATATTTGCCACGTTTTTGAATGCTAACGTCCACGATAGTGTACATCGAAACTACGGAGCTATGAGCTCACGAATCTTTCCAGTCGGTTACACACTCTATGTGCCATCATGATATTTAGATATATAAATGTTGTATTTTTGCCTACACAGTACACCGTTTTCTGATTCGATATTTAGAGAATCGCAATATATATTGTACGTACATATCGCGCTTCGATACGCTCGATGCATTCCCGAATTGTTACTCTATGTATTTCTCGCGTATCACTATTATTGCGTATCAGAAACTAAAAAGAGGAACATAAAAAGAGACAGTGGAAGAACTACCAACTTTATATATGCAACATGTTTGATCATCAAAAACTAAAATTTTTAAAACGATAAGTAATAATAAGATTTTAGCAGCATCAGAATTCAACCTGACAACCGTATAACAGAATACGGAGCAGGTGGAGTATAACCATCAGGTATCATCTCCTTAGGTCATCATTTGCTGTCATTTATCTTACTATTACTTGTTAACAATTTATTACATATTTATTACAACATAACATTTTTTAAATATTTACAAAAAAAGCCAAACATTCAATTTTTTTTAACACTTAGTCTCTTTTTACTCACTCTTCAACTCACATAGAACAAAAACTCCATTAGACATCTAGTAGATATTGCATGAAGCTATTGACGTCTAATGGACGTCTAATGGAGTTTTTGTTCTGTACGAGAATCCTCTCGTAAAATTTTTAATTTGTTAAATAACATGATATATATAAATGATACATTTATTGAATTACAATCATTTTTTCATTTGCCTATCATTTTTACACAATCTAAGTTCTTATATTTATAAGAGACATTACAATATCAGAATAAAATCAGTTTCTCCTAACAATTATACAATTTAAAAAAAAGAACTTACGTCTAAAAATTTACAATTAGTATTTCAACTGCGTAATACATGTTACACAATTTAAACTTATAAATTAACCAAACTTAATTAAGATGAAGGCAGCATATCACTCGCCTTCATCTTAATTTTACAACATAAAATTTCATTTTTACAGAAAATAGCACCTAAATATTTCTACATATCCCTAACAGCAATTTTTATTCCTTATATATATATTTTCTATTCTACATATATTTTTATTTGTTCCTACTAATTCCTACATATTCCTAACTTTTCCTACCTATCGATATCTCTCCCTATGTGTATAGAAATTTTCTTTAGTTATCCCAATTCTAAAGATTTCTACTTAGTCTTTCCGATTTCTGTTGCCTTTTTAAATCTATTTCATATTTACTTCCTATTTACTCCTAAACCGCGATTATATTTACGATATTTTTACGTTCATAGTTGACAGTTTTTAAACCCGGATTTACTTTTACGCTCGTATTAGTTTATAGTTTTTAAGCCCGAAGGGATTTATTTTAAAGTAGATTTTATATCAAACAAGCAGAGAGAATATACAAGAGAAGCTAAAGAAGAATTCAAAGAATTAAAAAAAGAATCCATAAAAGAATCCATAGAAGTGTTCATTGAAGAATTCAAAACAAAATTCAAAAACTTTAAAGACTGTTAAAGTAATATAAAAGTTATAAAAATAATTCTATAAAGTAAAAAAATAATGTAAAACTTTTAACAACACATAGAAATTCATCAGTACACATATGACATCAATAAATGAGCAAAAATAGCATAAAAAAATATTAAATATAACAAATAAATATTTATAATATATAATTATTTATAATATATATTAATAATATATATCATCACCACCACCATGTTTATATAAAGATAGCGAATAAAGAAAATCATTTTGCAATGATTGTCTTTATTCGAGCTATAAGAAATCAGTGCGATTTAATACGGTACTATGCATGCAATATAAAAAGTGTTCTTTTCACTTTTTTGAAAAAAAAAAGAAAATGTAAGCGTACAATGTATGATAAAGATAAAAGAAATTTTAACTGAAAAGAACAAGTGATAACAGGTAATTTTGTAACTCATATTTATGCGGTCCCTTCGTCGTCCATCGATGTATCTTCCTCTCCAATCCTCGGTCCTCCTTCCTCTCCCTCTCGGAAGTGGTCCAGCAGACTTTGCATTGTTGTCTCCCACGTAGTTGTAGCACTGTTTATCACTCGCGACGCGGAAGACGCGAAGTATAAACACACGCGGAATTTAAATTTCATTACAGTTCAAAGTCTATACTTTTTTGAAGTCCACACACTTTAGTTACACACTTTTACTATTAAATCTCTTAAAACTCGAATGAATGAAAACGTAAACTAAATTGCAATGAAAGAAATTTGCGAAATTAAATGCTGCGTGTTTGTTTAAAATAATACGACTTGTCAAAACTCGTATAATATTACAAAGATTCGAAATATAAAAGTTATTTTAATGACGGAACGTATTTCGGTTTATTTTAACGTAATTGTTTGCGTAATACGCAAAGCTCGATTTGATCTTGCAGTTTCTCACTACGAAGACTTTCTCGCAGTTCAGTTTTGCGAGAACTATTGCGCCTTATGTTCAAGCGAAGCATGATAACTATACTATTGAGAGTTGTAATACTAACGTGACTCTACAATATGTGTGCACTTTTAAAATATCGCGAATTTCAATCGTAAAAACTATCTTAATAATCTCAAATAAAAAACTCCAATCGTAAAGCACGCGTAGTTGATAGAAATCTATCTCGTCAAAAAACTAAACAGATTGTAATGAAACAGAAACGGATTATTGTCAAAGATATTTTTTTCTCTCTCGATACTTTATATACTATAGACATAATTAATCGTTTGCGATATATGCAAACGTAATAAACTGAAACCTTATGGAAATCGGAGAAAAGAGAATTTCCAAAATAAATCAAGTTAATTGCAATAATAATTAAGAGAAAAATCGCGATTCTATTTTAAGGCTTCGCAATTTGTGGCGCAATTCAGACGTCGATTTCGACGCAGACAGAGCGGACTAAACTTCCACTTTGATAAAATTTAAAACATCGAGAACAAACATTTTATAAAAATACCACATGATATATATATATATATCTTATAATCTTATTATATAAATGCATTGTGTATGTATGTATGTATAATAATACGTATATATCTAGCAGATTTTATATAAAAAAACAGAATGTTCTTTTTTTTCATTACTTTCTTTAATTTCTTTTTTTTTTTTCATTACTTTCGATTTTCATGCAAAGTCTAAGAATATTTGTAATATTTTATTACTAAAGAACATTCATATTATTCTAATGTGAATCTAACATTATTGCATATTCATCAGTATTTTGTAAATTATAGAATATTGAAATTATGCTCGATATTTCAAAATTTGTAGACAATAATCTACCCGCGATTCGCACTGATTTCGAACAACAATCTTAAAATTTACTCACCGAGCGCTGGCCACCTTCTGCTACATACCACTCTGTAACAAACATGACATTTTCTCATTATTGGATGTAAGATAACGTTTGTTTAAATATCTAAATGTGTGTCTTTAACAAATAAATAAGAAATTTTGAAATTTTCTAAGAAAATATGTTTAACAGTTATAATTTACGTATAAAAACTGACTATGAAAACAACGTACCTTCGTGCCAGCACCCTATTACTCGAACCACATCCTCTTTCCGCCGCAAACTCCTCTCCTCTACATAAACAATCCGCACCTGAAACAATGAATAATAAATGAAAATTACTAGAGTTAACTTTAAGAGAGATTATTAAATCTTTAAATAAATAAAAAGAGTTAAATATAAATTCAAGTTTTACAATAAAACTGTGTTGTATTCTGTTTTTTATTTGCAAATTAGATACTAACCTTTATACTGTTTTGGGATGGCCCGAACCGGCTCCTCCGGTGCTGCCAACTTCTTCCTTTTGTGTAAAGAATTTGTTCGCACCTAGAATACCAAAAAGCAAGAAAAATTTAATAAAGTTAATTAAGAAAGAAATTATCGAATT
The DNA here is from genome assembly GCA_014825455.1 of Pseudomyrmex pallidus. Taxonomy (NCBI): domain Eukaryota; kingdom Metazoa; phylum Arthropoda; class Insecta; order Hymenoptera; family Formicidae; genus Pseudomyrmex; species Pseudomyrmex pallidus. The sequence goes on along the minus strand of QVNV01024467.1, from coordinate 5,376 downwards.
CTTAAATAAGATTTTGTTCAAGGTTTAAAACAGAAATGTTATGTTTTGTTTTATACTTGTGCAAATACAACACTGACCTTTATACTGCCTTCAGTTAACTTGAACCGGCTCTTCCGATGCCACAAAGTCCTTTCCATAAAAAATAACTGTTTGCCTGAAAAATACGACAAAGTAGACCAAAATTATCATGCAATTGTATGAGAATATTAAATTGTTTTATAATTTTATTAAAGAATAATGTCGCGTTGCGTACTTTGTAACTAATATGTTATAAGTACTCCAAAAGTACTCTTCCAAAATCGTGAACGTCTTCCAGGCTTGTGAAAAATCGTCTCCTGAAATCAACGTACAGTAAAACTTTTTATTAAAATTTACGCATTTTTCTGTGTTAAATATTTGCTTACTTATTCTTAAATGTATATTCTGTTTTGTACTTGAAAATATAAACTTACCTTTTTTTCAATTTTACGTGGCGTCTGATTTTTCCGGAGCGTAAAAATTGCTTTATATTTCTATACAAATGTTTGTGTCACGACTTATAAGAAAATCAATTTTTAAATCACAGTAAAATTTTCGTAAAACAATATACACGATTTGATCTATCGTCAGACCTCCCCATGAGCAGCAAAGATAACAATGGATCCTTTTGTATCTAGCTGCTACATGAGGCAAATGTGACGGCAGATAAATTTATACAATCGTGCAGAGTTTTCTAGAATTTAACTTTTGCTCATTCGTATTATTTTCACACGTACGTTGAGATGCAATGCAAGTATTAACGCGTATTTGAAAATGCATGTGTAAATCATAAAAATTATTATACATATGATTGCATTTATCAAAATTAGTAATTTTTCTACATGTTCTCAATATAACATTTCAGTAATCACATTTCACGAACTGTTAAAAACTGTTTAAAGATTTATTTTAAAATATTAATAGTCACTTGACTACTCGGAAATAGTGTATGTGTACTGCAACATAAATTATGAATAAATCAACTAAACTGATATCTGTAAAAGCAAGTCGTGACACGTATAGAAATATAAAAATCCAGCTTGGACGAAGACAAATGACCAATTTCTTTCTTCGCCATCCGAAAACAGAAAATAATGTAAAGTAAATTTATGTAATATATAAAACATTAATATGATCTAAAACTATAGAATTAGGGTTAACTGTTACAATTGTATGCGATATAATTTTATTTAACAGACTATTTTGCTTTTCAATGCATAAAATGTTTACCGATGTGAGTGTGTTGTAAAAACAAATCATTGTGTGCCGTCGAAGTGCTATGCGGACGTGCGAAGGAAGGAGAATGAAAGAGAATGAAGGAGAATGACTGTACACACTGCGCGCTGCTCCCGCGCGTCCTGCGCGTCCCGCTACCCGCTACTTCCACTGCGCGCTACTTTCTCTTTCACTTGTTTACTTCTTACTGCTCAGACTAGAACAAAATGTGAACTTACTAAAAATGGCCGCGAATGGCCGCAATACGATTTGCTTGCCTATTATCAATATACCAACGTCTGCGCGATATTAATTACGTTATTATAGTAAACTGACACTTTGCAACAAACATATATTACTGATATTTGCTCGAAAGACGCTAATGATCGCAAGAAACAACGAGACATTCGAACATACAATACTTTGCTCTGTGTTGCGCGTCGGCCGCAAATGGTTCCCACAATGTATCAAAAAACGCGTAATATTAATTACATGTTGCTGCACACGTCCGACACATATGTATTATTACTAATATTCGTGCGCGAGACGATAATGATCGCAAGATTCGCGAGAAATAACGAGACATTTCAGACATACCTCTGCTCTGCGTTGCGTGTCGGCAGCAAATGGGCGCCAATAGCGCCCATATCGAAACGCGCGATGCTTGCGATTCTCGAAATATCGAATCGACGCAGCGTTCAAAACGAGAACATAAGGCCGCGTTTACAACGGTGCTTGTTGCGCGATTCGCTCGCGTTGGACAAGTCAATGTAATTGGGCAATATAATTGGTCAATTCTACAAGATCCGCAACTTGCGACTTAAAATATCTCCGGTCACAAACTTGTCGAGAGTTTTTCCATCTTGTTACAATCGTTTGTTCATAGCTCCAACTCCAAATATCGTGCCAGACTGCTAGAGTGATAGTTAGACGGAAATATGAAGATTAAGCGAATCAAAAAAGCACAACGTAAGAAGAGATACAACGCAAATGTGAATCGAAAGAGACTGCGAAATAAGTTACGCAAATTACCTGATATCCCGTGGTAAGTTTTCTAATCTTTATAAGACCATCTTGAATTCTAATACGGTTGCCGGAAAAGTCAAGATACAGGCTACAGTGCACGTTAAAGACAGAATAAAAGAAAAAATTTAGATCTAATACAATCTAAAAACCACAACAAGATTTGTTCTAAAAATTTTTAGTGCTAATAAACGAAGAAAAATACACAAAGAAAAATAAATACAAAAAGTAGATATAATTGGTTTTACAGTAAATTTTATTTTATGTATTAGTGATCAAGTAAAGGAAGCATGGGAGTGCAAAAAGTCTATACGTTCCAATTTAAACGAAATGGGTTTAGTGTATGATGCAAATAAAGCGCTGAAAATTCCTAACTCAAAACAAGAAATGTTAGAGAAAGCTAAACAATTAGCTGTAGAAAATGAACGTTTATCGGATCATGATGAAGATAGAGTTACGGATGTGTGTCCATCAAAAAAGTACGTAGTGGAACAGCTTGAGGCTGATGCAAAAGCACCTAGAAAACATCGTCTAAATATACCAAAATCACAAGCAGAGTTTCTTACATATTTAATAAAGAAATATGGCGAAGATTATAAGGTAAGAAATTTTGTTGGGATAAAACAGTGTTATTATTTTAACAAAATAGAATGTATATACATATATATTCTTCTTTGTTCACAGGCAATGTCAAGAGATAAGAAAAATTACTATCAGTTAACTTGGAAACAAATAAGAGCAAAAATAAAACTGTTTAAAGGTATTCCGCAACAGTACAATAAATATCTTCAGAATACTAACATACAAGAATTAGAGAGTGAAGTTGCCTAATGAGGTATGTTTGTACACATTTTTGTACCTAAAGTTTACTATTATATACATCATAATAGTAAACAAACTTAAATATATGTATGTTGATACATTACTTTTACTTTTTATATTTTTTCCAACTTTAACATACATCCCACATAGAATTGGCTCCAGAACTTTATATCAATTAAAGCATAAAATGATATAACTTGTTTAATGTTCCATTCTTTGAAATTTTATAAAAAATAAATCTATATATAATAGTAAAAAATAATTGCACAAAGATAATACTATATTTAAATAATAGGACAAGAATGTGCATATTTATGTCAGTAACAGATACATTATTTTTATCATGTATTTAAAACAATCTAAATATGGCTTTAAGATGCCTATCTTTTGAGAAACCAAGAGGTTTAAATGTTCAGGTGTTTTTAATATTATCTCTTGAAACATTTTTATGAAAAATAAAAATAATTGTCAATATAGTGCGTAAAAAAAAACAAAACAGTTTGCTATTACAGGATTACACGAAATAAAGACACTTGGTAAAAACAGTCTCGCTTTAATTATACAAGTACGTAAAATACGTAGAAAAGTAGCATAGCTGTGTTATCAATGTGGCTAGGCGCATCTTATGCCCTGAGTGAAGACAGGCTATTTTTCCGGCATAAATATTCGCAATTACGTTGAAATCCTTGACATTGTTCACGTATGTATCTTTGTGTACGCTTCGATACGATTCTGTGGTACATTTTGTTGGATAATAACGTCATCGCGGATATCGAGGCCTGAAGAAACGCAGGTCCAGTCTTGTGAAAATCGTGAAACTCCAACAACTCTCTCAAAAGTGTGTTTCTTAGATCAGATTACTTTATTTCTCAGACGTCCTAGGCTTTCGATCTCGGTTTCGACCACATCTCCACGCTAAAATATGCAGTAAAGTAAATGTACGGCGTGATGTGTGATGATTCGAAAGTATATTTATTTTGTCTTTAGTTTTTCAAGTATTACTGTGATTCTTATACATGATGACTTTACCTGCAAGAATTCCGGTGGTTTACGTGTGAATCCTACACCGGCAGGTGTACCGGTAAGAATTACGTCACCTGGCAATAATGTGAAAAATCTAAAAGTTCAATTAATATTGTCAATACATATATGTTTATTTGTGTGATTGTTCGACGCATAGAAAAAGATATGCGACTAACTGTGAAAGATATGCGACTATCTCGTGAGGTTTGAAGATGAGTTCGTTGGTGTTGCCGTCCTGCTTTAAATTGCCGTTCACCCATGTTTTGACTGATAGATTGTTGATGTCGCCTATCGACTCTTTGGTGACGACAGCTGGGCCCAGGGGACAGAACGTGTCCATCCCTTTGCCGAGCAAGAACTGGCCACCGTTTCGCTTCGACTTTTGCCAATCGCGCGCTGTTATGTCTTGTGCCACTGTGTAACCAAAGATGCAGTCCTCGACGTCTTCATTGCTTACGCTCTTGCATCTCTTACCGATTACTATTGCCAACTCGGCTTCCCAGTCGACTTTCTAGAGTCCAAAGATAAATTACACACTTTAATAATTATTAACTTATATGAGAAAAAACAACACAAAAAAACACAAACGTATATTTTCCTATACATTCCGTAAATATCGTTTGTTATCGTGTTCTATTTTCCAGAATATTATGAGGCAAGAACAGATAATGATGAAGGAAAATGATTATACCAATTGAAAACAATAGAACACGATAAATGTAATTCTTATGTTAAAACTCGTAGTTAAAGCAACAAACCGTGCAAAAAAAAAAAGATGAGATTGTGACATTATATATTGTATTCGATAAAAAAAATATACGGTTCCAGATTCGGCAGGAATCGAGAATTCTCAAGAACACGTCGATGATCGATCGGACACAGTAAGTAATATTTCCAACTTACGTCCGAGATCTGCGGCAGTAGGATGTTGTCACGAGGCCCGATGATGTTGCTGGGAAATTTGCTAAAGACTACCGGACTTGTTGGAATCGGTACACCTTGCTCCTCGCAGTGGCCGCTGTAGTTGAGGCCAATGCAGGCAAGCTTGTCCATGCGCGTAATTGGCGCCAAGAAGTTCACGTCGGCCTCGGGTATAATGCTACGTCCCTCGGCGACTATTCTGTAAGCATCGCATGCTAGACTTAGCTGGATTGCGAGACAGACTTCGGAATTGTCTGATCAGAGTTAATCAACTCGCACGCGAGGCAAAACCTGGTCAGTATTATCTTTTTCTTTAGTATATTATCTTTTTCTGTCTTTTGCTAAAAGTGGAAA
>QVNV01024466.1:0-66481 GCA_014825455.1 Pseudomyrmex pallidus | reverse complement strand
CTGCAGTGTTTCTGCTCGGTATATATATAGAACACATTCTATGAGTTACACATTCAATATGTTACAATTGTATTTATGTTATACTTGACTATCGCAAGAAATTTTACCAATTGTCTGTTATATGTTGCAGTTGATAAACGCATCTCTATCTTACGTTACCGTTATGAAGTCTATGAGATAATCTGTTATATTACTACTTACGTCAAAATGTGCGGTTGTACGAAGAGTTGAACATATTTTCTCTTAATATACTAATGGGTTTGATTTGTTTTACATAGAAGTATTTTTTGAAAACATGTAGAATCAATAGTTTACAGTTATTTCTATACATATATACACATTTTATTTTAAATATAGAGAATTCTACGCATTGTAAAATTGTTATTTATTTATTCTTTACACTTGAAAAAAAATCGTCCGCATCTCTCTACAAGATCAAACGTATCTTACGACTATGTACAGTAAAGTGACTCATGTAACTTTATACTTTCAAAAAAGAACGCACTGCGCTTGCGTGACTTTTACAGCTTACACCTTGTCTCACGCGTCATTTTGATGAAAAAAAAAACATCTGGCAAATTTGTTTTAGTATGCTATTGATTAGTTAATAAATAGAAGAATTCAAGCAAAAGAGTTAAATTACGAATGTCTTGATCTCACAAAATTATTTTAAGCCACTTTACGGCATTTATACTGTACAGCATCATGGATAAATATGGATATATTGCAAGACGTTATACGATTGGACTTACAGGTAAAACAGTGCTATTCTTATAAACTTTTTTTTTGAAATTTACATAACTTATCGTAAAAGTAAAACTGTAAATTCAAGACATGTGTCATGTTCTTAATCCTGATTAATAAGAATAAAAATGTGATAATAAGTAAAGGTATACTGATTGTGAGTCAATCTAAACGTCAGTATTTGCAAAAATCTAAATATTTTTTTATTAAAGTATTAATTAATCAACCTACTGAGGGAAGCGATGATCTGGACTCCGTAACCGTGTATATAAACCCACATTTCATATTCATAAAATCAATAAATCAATATCAGCTGACAGCAAGAAACTATGCCATATGTTGCTCGCTGCGTTACCCCACTTTTCGTTGCTAAGAGATTGCATGAGCCATTTTTCTTTACAACTAAAATTTATATTTAAAACATTATATAAAATTATATATATATATATATATATATATATAAATAATGTAATGTAGTTTTATCTCCGTCTACAGAGTCATCGGATCATCGCTTTCCACGCGCTTATATTCCTAATTAAAAACTTACTATGTACATACACGCGAGCGTGTATAACATTTTTATTCTGTACATATTATGTTTTAATTATATTATTTTTATAAAGATCTCTTTTTTGTCTCTCACAATACTTAGGACTAACTATTATTGTACCACTTAGTGGTTTTGTCATTAGTTTATGCATAAATCTTCTTTGTGTTCGTGCAACGGTAAACAATTCTCTAGACCAATGCCAATAACATGCACAGCTTGTAATTACTGAATATTTTATTGACCATGATAGATATTTCTCTCTCACGTTACTGCATATACTTATAGTTCTTTGGAAGTTTTGCTGGTGTAGTAACAGGAACAATGCTTATTAGTTTTGCTTGCGGATTGTTCAGAATTGCCAGGTAAAAATAAGTGCGCATCTTTTAATTAACAAAACATATCATATTAGAAGGTTTTACTTTCACTATATCTTTATTTGTAAGTATAAAGTTCACGTCGTAAATTCTTTGCAGCTTCCCTATCATACACGCTCACAAGTATAAAGACAATAACTTATTGAATGAAACCTTGACACGCAAACATATAGTCTATGCCGTTGATATTCATCGAAAAGCTATGTGGTTCGTATTTGCTACAATAATATATGCATTATATGTTTAGTAGTTATTTTCTTATTTGGTTTTAAAGGTTTTCTACATATTTAATGTCCAACTTTGAGACGTCCTTCTTATTTTTAATAACATTTGGAGTGGCCACTTTGAGCTTAAATATTTTTCAGGCATGTACTTTTTTTCTTTAGTATTGCATTTACACGAGAACAACACATTAAAATATTAAAAATCTAATTTAAGTTGTATTAGGAGCTTCGATAATAAAAAAAATATTGTTCTGACAGATGTTTCACATTTTATCATTCACAATAGACATTCATGAATTGTTACTGCATTTTGCACTTACACTGGCCAGTTTTTAATATATGTTTCTTTCAAATGTTCTTGGTCAGGAATTTATAGATCACAATAATGACGTGTTTGCTTCTGCGTAAGGACAATTTTTGTTGTTAATTATCTTTCTTAACAAATTATAATACTATTTATGAGTGTAAACGATACATATATCATTCCATATATACGCAGATATACATTTCAATGGTACATATTGCCCGAGCATGTACAAAGACTAATAGTGATTCTGTTACAACGAGGAAACAAGTAGTTTGGTATGAATGTCGGCGGATTGTTTATAGCTTCTCTACAGTGTTTTGCCACGGTAAGCAGAATATTCTATATTTAACGTCATATTAACTATATTGTTCTTTTTAATACAACAAGAAATGTAAAAAAAAAACATATATGTTACAGTTGAACGCATCAATATCTTATGTTACCGTTATGTATTCTGCAAGATAATCACTACCGCGTGTGACCAAAGTGGATTTTGTGCAAAATTCTGTAGTTTATTTTCAACTTATATAAACAATATATAATTAAATGTATATTTACGTTTATGTGGCTAAATAAGAAAAATTGTTGTCCGCAATAATCTTCCTATAGAGAGACCAAACGTATCGTACGAATATAGTCAATAAAGTAAATAATGTACCTTTACACTCTCAAAAACATGGTCAACTGCGCTTGCGTGACTTTTATCCACCACTCTCTCGCATTCTGCGAGAAAAAAAACAGCTGTTAAATTTCTTTCAACATTTTATCGATCGCTTTATAAACGGATGCGTTTTATCGAAAGTGTTAAATTGCGTGTGTTTCAATACTACGGTGTTATTGTCATTTTTTTACGACAACGTTTACGCTAAATTATTTAGCGAAAATTATCTTAAAACATAGTAAATTTTTACACTACTTTTGATAAAGAATATTTAATCACACGAATAAGAACAAAAAGTAAAGAAAAGGAAGGTTCTTTAGTTTTCTCTTTGTTTTATACTCCTCGTCTTGAAGTTCGCAAAAAGATGGTCAATGTAAAAGATCGGTATTTTAGTTTGAATCGAACTCTCTTGCTGACGATTGGTTTATGGCCTTATCAAACCTCAACACTTGCCCGGTTTCAGTTATTGTCCTTTTATATTATTCTCATAACTAGTATTATATTTCAGGTGTGTCTTGCTATGAATTTTATTTTATAACATTATATATATATATATATTAAAATCTAACTACGTAGTAACATGTTTCAAAATATCTGTGTAATAAATAGAAACTGTTTACATCTCGAAAAAAAATTATATGCAGCTTACAGCATTTTTGACTTCGAAGTATACTGTCGAACTTTTCATGAAAATTTGCTCTGCTGTGCCTAGTTTTATTTGCTTAACGATAAAATATAATTCGTTTTATGTTAACAGAAAAACGGTAAGTGATGTGTATTTTGTTGGTATATAAATATTTTAGTAAGCAGTCACGCATAACTTATATATAAAGCATTTTAACTGTGTTGTGTTCTTTAATACAATTAGAATATTATTTCTATTGCTAACAACATAGGTGAAGTATTTAATAGAAGAACTTCAACATGTTTGTGATAATCTGAAAGACAATGAAATTACCATAATAGACAAGTACGGAAATATTGGAAAACGTTACACGATTGGACTTACAAGTAAAACGGACCAAACTTGTAGAGATTGTGATAATACACTTTAGTATAAAAAAAAAATGTTTTAAAAAAATTGCAAAATGTCGCATTTTGTTCTAAAAAGTTTATACGTATATGCATATAAATATATGTACTCTTATTATTATAGCTTACAAAATAAACGTACTATGTTTTAATGTTTATTTTAAATGTCTCTTAATTATGTTTGTTTCGATGTGTATCTGCAGTGCTCTTTGTTAGTGGTGCGTCTCTTATTTTGATAACTCAGTTAAGCTCAAATGTGGTCCGTAGTAATTTGTTACTAAACGTATCTCATCATCACGATATATCGCAGCTTATAATTACTGAATATTTTATCGATCGAGAAAAATATTCAATCTTTCTGTTACTTCACATACTCGCAGCTATTTTGATAGGAATTATTGCTATGGTGGCAACAGGAACAATGCTTATTTCGTATTTACTACATGCCTGCGGAATGTTCAAAGTTGCTAGGTAAGAGAAAATAAAAAGAAATTATGTGAAAAATATTTTCGGATTAATTTCCTTACAGCTTCCGCATAAAGCGTGTCATACAAATTCATAAACATCAAGATGATATTTCTCTACATGAAAACTTGATGTCTAAAAATCTGATCCATGCCATAAATATTCATCGAAAAGCAATGATGTTAGTATTTATCGCATGACACGGTACTTGCTTTCTCCAAATAGTGTCTAAAATCTTTTCTCTTAGATTACGTTTCTTTTAATTCCACTATTAAAAAAAAAAAAGTTAAAAGATCGAAAATTTTACGTCTAAAAATATTATCTCGTTTTTTGTGAAAATTGCTAAAACCAAGCTACCTGAAATGTGATTTTAAACTACGCTTTGGTTCTTCAAACTCGACACTGTTTAGAGAATGTATATTTGTAGTGTTTTTATTTTATATTTATAGTGTTTGGTAAAACTTCTTGTTTTTTAAGGTACGCAAATAGTCTAATAACTAACTTTGAGATGTCATTTTTTTTCTTAATCGTGTTTGGAGTACTTACTTTGAGCGTCAGCATTTTTCAAGTAAGTTTTATTTAAAAAAAGAGTAAAATGTTGAAATTTTGATATCAGTATTTATCGATTCTTCTTGTTAGATTTTTCAGATTGTATCGTCCACGTGTAATATTAATGAAATTTTGCCATTTTTTGTAAGTGCAAGTATTGCTATTGTGTACATGTTTTTTGCCAATTTTATGGGTCAGCAAATTATAAATCACAATAATAACGTATATGAAACTGCGTAAGAAAATTTCTCTTTATATAATTACGTCATTCATTAATAAGATAGTAACAACAATCATTATTATCTCTGTAAAACACACAAGTACGCAATAATGAATCGGGTTTGTTAAAACGGCATGAAAATTTATACATCGTTCATTTTTAATTGTTGTGTGTTGAGTTAGCAAACTTGCGCATAGAAAGAGGATTTTCTTCTTCTCTTATAAACCTGACTGATTTATTTTGGCGTGCTCTACGTACATACTGTGCTAGCATTTGATTCGTTTTTACTTTTACATTACTACAGCCTAACAATTAACGTAAATGACATTATATATAGGTACGAAATTCCTTGGTATTTAACTTCTCTACCTATACAAAGACAAATATTGTTTCTTTTACAAAGAAGCAACAAGATGTTTGGTTTGAATGTCGGTGGATTATTTATAGCATCCCTACAATGTTTTGCCACGGTATATGTAATATTATACGTGAAAAATTACATCCATTGTTTTTGTTGTTCAAAATGGGTCGAGAATCATACAACAAAACTTTATATGTTACAGTTGATGAACGCGTCAATATCTTACTTTACCCTTATGTATTCTACGAGATAATTATTGTTATAATAGATATTGATAAAACAAACTGTGGTAGAAGTAGTAAAGAATATCTTGTCGACAAATTCTGATGAATTTCAAGATTTAATAATATCTGTTTAGTGAGTTTCCTAATGAATATCAGAGACATACAACATTTTATACTTACATCTATAAGTATGTCAGATCTTGGAAACAGAAATAGTTGTTCGCATCTTATTCGTCTGCAAGTAGAAACGTAACTTACGAGAACATTCAGTGAAATGAATTTACACCTTCGAATAATAAAACATTGCGCTTGCGCGAATTTTACTTCACGTTTTCCGTCTCGTAATTTATTCCTGCGAAAAAAGACCATCTGTTAAATGTCTTTCGCCGTTTCATCGATTACATAATAAACGGATGCATCCCTATTACTATTGCGAGTGTCACAGTCGCATAAGGTTGTGTCCCCTATTTTGCGCTTAGACTTCATTAGAAAATGTTATCTCTTATATACATATTAATAAATAATAATACACTTGTACATACATTACATTAAAGAGAAATGTAGTATCAATCGAATAAATTTAAATAAGAACTAAGAGACAAAAAGTGTTTTTTTTTCATCCGTGTCTCCGCTCTTCGAGCCAGCAAAACATGATTGATGTAAAGAATCGGTATTTTAGTTTGAATCGAACTCTTTTGCTGGCAATTGGTTTATGGCCTTATAAAACTTCGAAATTTGTTCGATTTCAGTTAGGATTCTTTTATATTATTCTGATAACTTGTATTATATTTCAGGTGTGTGTTATTAAGAATTTTATCTTATAATATGCATTTTAATAAAAAATAGTAGCATATGTGTTAAAATCTCCGCAAGAACATTGTTTTAATTCCGAAAAAAAAACTGATATACAGGTTACACCATTATTGACTTCAAAACATACTGTCGATGTTTTAATCGTAAATTTGTCCATTACGCCTTTATTTGTTAGCTTAGCTATAAAATATAATTCATTTTATGTGAACAGAAACACGGTAAGTTCTCTAGTTGTTGTGTGTATATCAGATATTCTATTTTATATTTAAAATATTGATAATTATGTTATTCTGTTTTAAAACACTGAAATTATTCTATTCTATCTTGTTGTTTCTATTCTATAATAACTTAGGTGAAGTACTTAATAGAAGAACTTCAATATATTTGTGATAATCTGAAAGATAGTGAAATCGCCATTATAGACATGTACGGAAATATTGGAAAACGATACACGGTCGGACTTACAAGTAAATCACTTGCAAAGACTCTGTAATGTTATACTTTATATAAAAGAAAAATGTTATAAAGCATTGCAAAATTGTCTACTTGTTATTATATTTCTGTACTTATTGTTAGTTTAAGCATATGAACATATATACTTTAATTAAATCTTTTAAAATAATTACATTGTGTTTCAATGTTCAATAATTCTAAGTGTCTTTGTTTTGATATGTATATAGAGCTTCTTGTTATCGGTTTATTTGTTATGGTAGTCAGTCAGTTATGCTCGAGTCTGGTTTACAATCAGTCATCGGTAAATATCTCACGTCAATCGCAACTTATAATTACTGAATATTTTGTCGATCAAGAAAAGTATTCGCACTTCTTGTTACTCCATATATTCGCAGCACTTTTTATAGGAGCATTTGCTATGGTAGCAACGGGAGCAACGCTTATTGTGTATTTACAACATGCTTGCGGTTTGTTTAAAATCGCTAGGTAACACAATACATATAAACTACAATAACTAAATTTTTATTACTCTAATGTGATTGTAATATATATACTCGATTTAATTTATGTATATTTCAAAAAATGGATTTTTAAAAAATTAATTAATCTTAATATAGAATTTTAAATTAACTTTTTCTCTTTCATTAATTATTTTTTACAGCTCCCGTGTCAAGCATATCATAGCAATTCGCACATATAAAGACAGTATCTTGTTAAATAAAAACATAATTTGTGCCGTAGACATTCATCGAAAAGCATTGATGTTGGTATTTATTGCATAATGCATAGTATTCTCTAAATAGCGTCATAATTTGTAGAATGTTTGTCTTAATCGTATTAAAATTTGCAAAAGAAACGATAAACCATAAACACTTGCAGCTTTGTGTCTAACTCTTTTCTTTTAAGAAATCTTTCTGATTATATATTGGTCATAGTAAACGACCAAAAACATGTATGGCCTAATACAAAATATCGTAAAGTTTCCTGTGCAATTCTTCAAACTCGACGCTATTTAGAAGAAGTATTGTATAAGTATAGTTTGTGCAATAACATTTTCTATATTTAAAGGTACGCGAATACTCTAATAATTAACTTTGAGATATCATTCTTTTTTCTAATCATTTGTGGAGTTCTTGGTTTGAGTTTCAGCGTTTTTCGAGTAAGAGTTGTTGATATTTGTACATATGTGAGAATTAAAAGATTACATATATTAATATTAAAATATTAGAAATTATTATAACACCGTAGAAATTGATGTCAATATTATATATTTAAAAACTCATTGAAAATATGATATTTGATATCATTAACAAGTGTTTTTTTTTTTAGATTTTTGAGAACTTATTGTCGTGTAAAGTTGATGCCCTTTTACCATGTTTTTTTGTAATTGCAAGTGTCGCTATTATATATATGTTTTTAGCAAATTTTATAGGTCAGCAAATTATAGATCACAACAATGACGTATATACAGCGGCGTAAGTAAATTTTTCTTTTTTATATTTAATTATGTCAAAGACTAACACCATAGAAAGTAGAAATCACTTTTATATATGTATAAATTACACTGCATAGTAAATGATTATACTCTACTTGTAAAAGGGAATCAAATTTACCATAATACATGTGTTCTGCATAGGTACGAAATTCCTTGGTATTTAACTTCTGTACCTATACAAAGACAAATATTATTTCTTTTACAAAGAAGCAACAAGATGTTTGGTTTGAATGTCGGTGGATTATTTATAGCATCGTTACAATGTTTTTCCTCGGTAACAAAATATTATATTGAGTAATGTTATGTTTTAATATTATTGCATGAAGAGAAAAATATTAAAAGACACTTATTACATGAATGTTACAGTTGATAAACACATCAATGTCTTACTTTACTGTTATGTATTCTGCAAGATAGTCATTATCATATGATAGATACAGTTGATAAACACATCAATGTCTTACTTTACTGTTATGTATTCTGCAAGATAGTCATTATCATATGATAGATATTTAAAGTTAACGGAGATAGTGCGAGATGTCTTCTTTTTTCGATAATGAACTCTGGTAAATATTTATTATATTAAATTGTTGCGTCATATTTTTATTGAGATTCAGTGTCGGTTTTCGAGACTTCCTGCGATATACTTAAAGCGTAATAGAAGTGATTGTCGTTTCTGTGATTGCACGATATATTATATTTCTTTTTCTATATATGTATAAACTTTTTTTCTAGAAAGATAGACTATTTTTGAAAGGATTGTACAAGTATATTATACTTACAATTTCATACCTCGATAACAGAATTAGTTGTTTGCATCTTCGTCTGTAAGATGAAGTGTACTGTACGACAGTATTCAATGAAGTGAATTTTTTCCTTTGAATAATAGAGAACTGCGCTTGCGCGAATTCTACCTCACGCTTTCCGTCACGCATTTTATTCTGCGAGAAAAGAACACCTGTTTAATTTTTTGTTTCGTCGATTACATAATAAACAGATGTATTCCAGCCAAAGCAATAATTTGCGAGGGTTACGATCGCATGGGGTTGTATTGTCGCTTAATTTGCGCTTAGACTAAATTAGAGAATGTTATCTTATTTACACACTGCGAAATAATAGTGCACTTGTACGTCACATTAAAAAAAGCATAGAAAATATTTTATCAGTCAAATAAATGTAAATCAAAAAGCTAAGAAAAGAAAAGTGTTTTTCTCTGCATTTCCGTGTTATACGCGTCTTTGAATCCGTGGAAATATGTTTGATGTGAAAGATCGGTATTTTAGTGTGAATCGAACTCTTCTGGTGGCAATTGGTTTATGGCCTTACGAGATCTCGAAACTTACTCGATTTCAATTAGGATTCTTTTATATTATTCTGATAACCAGTGTTTTATTTCAAGTGTGTCTTAATAAGAATTTTATCTTATAATATGCATTTGTGTGAATAAAAATTAGTGGCATGTTTTAAACTTATAATAATAATTAACACTGTTTATTTCCCGTAAAAAACGTTTTGTAGCTTACTCCCTTTTTGACTTCACAATATAATGTCGATGTTTTAATCATAAATTTGTCCATCACGCCTAGCTTTCTTAGCTTCATAATAAAATACAATTCATTTTACGTTAACAGAAAAACGGTAAGTTTTTTATATGATTGTTGTGTATGAAATATTTGTCAAGCAGTTACGTACAAGTACACTTTACATATAAAATATTTTTAATGTGTGTTATTTTATTTTAAAACAATTGTAATAGTTTATTACTGTTAATAGATAAAGTATTTAATAGAAGAACTTCAATATATTTGTGATAATCTGAAAAACAATGAAATCGCCGTAATAAACAAATATGGAAATATTGGGAAGCAGTACACAGTCGGGCTTATAAGTAAACTGATTTAATTATAAAGACACTTGTAATGTTATACTTTACATAAAGTATTATAAAGCAATGTAAAAGAAATGTCGTACTGTTTTACTTAGGTTTAATAATTTTATTTTTCTTAATTAATAAGTTTAATTGTGTTTGTTTCAATCTGTCTATAGAGATTGTTGTTATTAGTTTAACTGTTGTGATGATCAGTCTGTTATACTCGGATCTAGTTCACAATCATTCATCGGTAAAAAACATGTCAGATGAACCTCAACAATTGCAACTTGTAATTACTGAATATTTCATCGATCAAGAAAAATATTCGCGCTTTTTGTTATTCCATACACTCGCAGCATTTTTCATAGGATTGGTTACTGTCTTAGCAACGGGAACAATGCTTATTGTGTTTTTGCAATATGCTTGCGGACTGTTCAAAATTGCTAGGTAATAGAATAAATATGAATCACAATAAATCTCTTATAAAATAAAACGATAGAAAATAACTTATGTTTGCTTCATGTATAACAATTTAATAATAATACTGTCGATATTGTATGCAAATATATTGAACTTATACTAACATAATAAATACTTTTAATGACTAATATGATAATTGTGTGTTATATCCAGTTGTTTCAGTTATTTATATATAAAAATATGGACCTTGCATTAAGTTTTCTTTACAGCTTCCGTATCAAGCACATTGGAAAAATTTGTAAATATGACAACATCTTGGTAACCAAAACCTTGATACATAAGAATATAATTTGTGCCGTAGATATTCATCGAAAAGCGATGATGTTCGTACCTCTATTGTATACTACAGTTCTTACTTCTTCCAAATAGCGTCATAACTCTTTTTCTCCACTACGTTTGTATATTTGTTTTAATCTCACTACTGCAAAAAGCAACAATTAATCATAAATATTATGTCAATTTTACGTCTGTCTCTTGTCTTTTGAGTAATCTTCGTCTTTTAATAACCGAAAAAATACGTAACGTAGTTTCAAATATGAACTACCCGAAGTTCTTTTGCACTACGTTTCTTCGATTCTTCAAATTTGACGCTATTTAAAAGAAGTATTATGCAGATATAATTCGTGCGGTAACATTTTCTATTGTTGAAGGTACGCAAATACTTTAATATCTAACTTTGAGATAACATTCTTTTTTTTAATCATATGTGGAGTACTTATTTTGAGCCTCAACGTTTTTCGAGTAAGTTTTGGTGCTTGTACATATGTGAGAATAACATTAAAACATAGTTAAAAAGAATTTTGTAATAAATAACTATGTAATAGAAAGTGGTGTCACTATTGTAGATTGTGTTTAGAAATCAATTTTCAAAAAAAATAGTTTTTGTCACTAACTAATTTGTTTTCTTAGATTTTTCAGATCTTATCATCGACGTGGAAGATTGATAGATTCTTATTATTTTGTATAATAAGTGCAGGTATCACTAGTATATATATGTTCTTGGCCAATTTTATGGGTCAGCAAATTATAAACCACAACAATAATGTATACGCAGCTGCGTGAGCAAATTATTTTTACAATTTATGTCACTCACCATTACCATAAAAATATAAAATAGAAATCACTAATCTCTATATGAAATAGACAGTACGTAGAATGAATGGGTTCTGGTAATGAGGTATACAATTCTTTTTCTTTTTTTTTGCGCCATTTATCTTCATTTCTTTTCTACTATTGGTCGGGCACTTGTAAATCAGCTTAGAAATTGGCGTGCATAACCGATTCATTTCAACATACTGTGTAGATATTATGTAATCTAATCCTTGTTAAGAAAAGTCAATTACGTAGCTTACATTGATAATGTTGTTACTTTAACATTTTACTTTAGAATCTACTTGACATAAATAATGTTATTTACAGATATGAAAGTCCTTGGTATTTAACTCACCATTCTGTACAAAGATTAATAATGCTTTTGTTGCAAAGAGGTAACAAAATGTTTGGTTTGAATGTCGGTGGATTATTTGTAGCGTCTTTAGAGTGTTTCGCTACGGTACACACAACATTCTATGCAAATTTGTACGCGATTTATTATTTTCCAATAAAACAAAATCTAATGATGCTTTTATGTTACAGTTGATAAACGCATCTGTGTCTTACTTTACCGTCATGTATTCTACAAGATAAATCATGTTAGATACTGATGAGAAAAATAGAATTTGAAAAATATGAAATCTTTTCTGTTTTTCAAACAACAAATTCGGATAGACATTATAGTAAATTTACTGTTGCGTGTATATTGCATCGAGATTCAATGTTGCTGTTGTTGATTTCCGTGTTAGATTTACGCGATGTACAATATATAGAAGTAGTTACCGATTATGTGCGCTTGGAATAGCATGATCTTATTTTTTTTTCGTGTTTATAAATTCTTTATAAGAAAAATACAATATTTAAAGATAATACATACTTGTTTTATATCTATGTCATACCCTGATGAACAGAAACAGTAATCCATGCGTCTTTTTCCGCGAGATGAAGCGTACGATACGAGAACATTCAGCGAAGTGAAGTTAAATCCTCGAAAAAGAAAGATCTGCGCTTGCGCGAATTTTACCGCGCAATTGCTCCATCACATGATGACTCGTGTCACGAAGTTTATTATATGTGAAAGAGAGACATCTGTTGAATTTCTTTCGCTATTTCATCGATCATATAATAAGGTTAAGAGTGTTACGATCACACGGGGTTATTTTGTGTCACCTGTTTTGCACGTGGGTTAAATTACAAAAAGTTATCTTATGTAACACACTGATAAATAATTCTACGACACATTGAAACGCATAAGGAATATTAGTTGAGTAAATGTAAATGGAACTTAAAAGTCGGTAAGTCACTTTTTTTTATTTTCATCTGTCATACGCGCCTTCGAGTTAGTCGAAATATGTTCGATGTGAAGGATCGATATTTTAGTTTGAATCGAAGTCTCTTAATAGCGATTGGTTTATGGCCTTATACAACTTCGAAAATATCTCGTGTGTTACCACCCTGCATCAATATTATCCTAATAAGCAGTATTATAGTTCAGGTATGTTTTACAAAGATGTAATATAATATATAAATATTTTATATAACAGAAAATCTTTTTATGGTTCTCGTAAATAATTATTTATAGTTTACGCCATTTCTGACTTCAAAATGTACAGCCGATCTTTTTTTGAAGATTTTTTCTGTCGCGTCTTCTTATATTTGCCTCATTATAAAATATAATTCGTTTTACACTAACAGCAAAACGGTAAGTTCAGACATTTAATAAAACATTGCATCAATTATCTACAGACGCACGTGCGCACAAGTTTATTTTTACATACAATTATGTTTTGTATATAAATTTTTATTAAATGAGTTTTTAATTTTATGATATAAGTGGATAGGTTATACAAAGTGATAAAATAACTTGTTGATCCAAAACAGATACAATGCTTAATGGAACAATTCCAAAGTATTTGTGATAATTTGAAGGAAAACGAAGATGACATTATGCAGAAATATGGAAACGTTTCGAAACGTATAACGTCTCTACTTACAAGTAAAAATATATTCATTTTACTCTGCTTCTCTTTCTTTTTCTCTATTTCTCTTTTTTCCGCGGATGTTTTATTTTTCTTAAACACTGTTTCTATATTATTTAATGTTAGATCTTACTTGTGTGCTGTGTTTCTGTCACAATGTTTAGTATTTTTTGTTGGTGGTGTATCTATTATTTTGAGCGGTCAGTTGTTCTCATTCGTTCTTCACTCAAAGTCATCGCAAAATTTGTCTCAACAATACCACCTTCAGCAAATTATCACTACGGAATATTTTATTGACCAAGAGAAATATTCTCATCTCATTTTACTACACATGGGCACAGCTGTCTGGATAGGAATTTTTTCTACGATAGCAACTGGAACGATGCTTCTTGCTTACTTACAACATGCCTGCGGAATGTTTAGAATTGCTAGGTGAGAGAATAAATAAAAGCAATGAAAATACATGTATGACAATATTTGAAGAGATGAAAAATACATATTGTAAAATACACTATTTGTGTAATAATGTTATTTTGTTTTTCATTTAAAAGAGGTTTACTTTATATTACAATTATTTTGTTTTAAATAATTTATTTCGTTACTTTACAGTTTTCGTATCAAGCACATACCAATTCATAAAAATCACGATAGTAAACCGCCGAATGAAAACTTGATATTCGAAGGCATAATTTGTGCTATAGATATTCATCGAAAAGCTATGCTGTTGGTATCTGTTTTATAATATGTGCATAATTCGTTTAGTAACAATTTTCGTTTTTTAAAGGTTCTCCAATAATTTAATATCTAACTTTGAAACGTGGTTTTTTCTTCTAATCATATTTGGAGTACTTTCTTTGAGTCTCAGTATTTTTCGAGTAAGTTGTAAGTAAATACGTGATAATAATTATGTAAAAAATGTTTTCGTAAATGTTGCAGATTTTGCATGTCTAAATATTATTAAATTAAGAATATTATCAGTATTGTTGTTTCTTTTTGTTAGATCTTTCAGGTTGTATCATCCACGTATAATATTGATGAACTTTTACCATTTATTATAAGTGCAAGTTTTGCTGTTATGTACATGTTTTTTGCCAATTTTATTGGGCAGCAAATTATAGACCACAACGATGGCGTATTTATAACTGCGTAAGACAATCTTTGTTTTACAATTATGACCTTTTGATATAAATAAAAAATGAAAATTAATGTTATCCGTATTAAGTACAGCACGCGTAAATAATTAAGTAGATTCCGTTAGAAGGAAAGAAGATTTCTCTTTTATGCGTGGTATTTTTTCAACTAATTTTCAATGCTGTTGAAATAATTCGGCGCATACTTAAAGGATAAACTTCCATTCTTTCTCACAATTTACATACAGGTACACAATTCCGTGGTATCTGACTTCCGTACGTTTTCAAAGACTAATATTGTTTCTCATACAAAGAGGTAACAAAATTTTTGGTCTGAACGTCGGTGGATTGTTTATAGCATCTCTACAATGTTTCGCTACGGTACATTCTATGTGTAATATTATACAGAATGTATTGTTGATCGATAAGGAAAACAAAAAATATTAAAATGCATTTATTACGTGTTACAGTTGGTGAACTCATCTGTTTCTTACTTTACCGTTATACATTCTGCAAAATAATATACGTGTGTATTTTAGCAAGTAAGAAGCACACAAGAAATATTTTTCAGTAAGAAAAAAGTAGCATTGTAGATTTGATGATTTATTTTTCTCAAAATAATTAACAAATGTCCCATAGGTGTAGATATTCATATAAGACTCTCTCAATCTGGGTTACTCTTATTTCATATACTATCGTACATGCTTTATTTAGTATATAATGCGTTCATGTATTCTATAAACATACTTATATATTCACAAAATAACTTCAGTTTTTTTTTTTTCAGTGTAATTGCATAAAATTTATATAAAAATCGTTTACATGTAACAAAAACATTTATAAGTACAACATTTTTGAGAGTTTTAAGTTCGTCATTCATTCATTCTGTCTCGCTAATTGCTTGTAAACAATTACTTTAAGGCACTTGAAGATAGATATATTATTGCATCAGTTAATCGCAGATCAAGACAGTTACATTATAATACTTGTTACTTAGTCTTTCTTCACACATATACACACAAAAGTTACTATAAAAAACACTTGATTTGGAAACATACAAGCGCACTCACACGATTGTATTTATCTTCTTATTAATGAACTTCTTCCTCTTACTCTTATCTATATACAGTTCTTCTTCTTATGAACAAATTTTGATCAAAAGGACAGTATGTCGCTCAAAATAGGCGAATTTAGAAACTCGTGGGAAGAGAAAAATTTGTATACTAAAGAATTTTTCCTCATGAGATTTAAAATTCGCTCATTTTAACCATTATCTTTTGTCCAAGTGTTCATCTTATATTTACTGTCTAATTAACTATATAAGTAAGTATTCACATATTATTATATTTTTTTATCACAGTGTACGCCGATGTACACGTTATTGAGCTCAACTCTACGAAGACAACGCTATATTTTGGCACACTTTGTATGAGAAAATTGATGTACAAAATCTACACAAATATATGTCTCTCTACACAAAAATCTTTATATCTACAGTGTATAATTTAAAGTACATTCTTTCAATGTTCTGTATTTACGACACTTCGAAATTTATTTCAATCGCACTTTCTTCATTACATCAGAGAAATATAAGAAATATATATTTATTTTATATATGTTAATAATATTATTTAAGGTATAAATGTTATATACTATAAGAAATGTTATTGCGTTATTCAATCTCTCTTTGAGGATTCTAAACATTAGATAAAGTAAAATATATATACGTACATATATATATGTATACGTCAAAAATATATATATATTGTAAAATATATATGTATATTTTAGTGTATAATATATATAATTATAATATATTATATATGTATATATTATATATATATATATATATATATATAATTTATATATATATATGTATGTATGTATGTATGTATGTATATGTCAAAAGATAATAACTTAAGTCAGTGACACTCTGCACGCACGTGTTGTACAATTTTTTAAAAAGGCCCTTTGAAATCTTCATATCATAATTATAGTATATGTAAAATTTTATATAAATGTTAAATATTTTATTTCACACATATAAAAAATATAATATGATGTTACAGTGTATTGAAATATTTTATCAAATGGACGATAAAATTGGTCTCATTTTTTTTTCTGTTGTAGAGGCACGAGTCATTGAATCATTTGCAAGTATCTGTTTTCTTCCAGTAAAGAACTGAGCGAAGACGTCATGTCGTTGACGATCATATTAGTGCTAGCCGGTAACGGTTGCGGCAAGGACATAGGATGCGTCGAGCTGGAAACGTTGGTCTCGTGTGATTGCGCATTGCCGGACCAGTTCCTGCATTGCTGCACGTACTCCAAGGTCCGGCGGTAGGAATCCTGTCTCATTCCTTGAGGTGGCTTCAATGGCGAACCCTGCTGTGACTGGCTAATATCCCTGCACTGTATCTCAGGTAACGGTCCGTTTTGTTGATCATGATAACATTGGTTTCCGTAAGCCCACTGGCAGTTGCAGTTATATTGTTGCTGAGTCGGTAGATTGGCGCGCGCTTGGCAATTGTGCGCGCAAGTCTGTTGTTGCTGCTGCTGTTGCATTCTACAGTTAATCTGTTGAGTATTACAAAGTTGCGGTGACGCTCTTTTCAGAGCAGTGGCATCGTCGTTCTGACGGTGCGGGTTATTAGGATGAACACAGTTGGTAAGTTGTACGCAGGATTGCCCCGTATTGGTGGACTGTTGGGTTTGTTGCTGGCATCCCGGATGATTCGCCGTGAGCATGTTCATCGGTTTGCCCTGATTCGTAACATTCAGCTGAGAACAAAGTGGCGATATCGGACCGCAGTGATTCGTCACTGAAGGTTGCTGAGCAGAATGCATATTAGGCATCTGTCCATTTAACGTTACTAGAGATCTCGCGCACTGACCAGAAGACTGGTTGCACTGCGAATTCGGATGAGCGACAGCAGTTTGAGGATTAGGTATAGATGCGGTTTGCTGCGGACAGTGTGGCGACAATTGCTGGCAATTGTTCGTCATCCGCATCTGCACGTTGTGATTCGATGGCGCGCAAGTCTGGTTGGAATGATGATTGGTCTGACCAGCAGTGGTGACGTTGCAGTTTGCATTCATCTGACCTGAACAACCGTAATTTGGATAATACATGTGATGCGCGTGATTTTGTGGACAATTTCTGGTCATTTGGGCAGAATTCTGGGGCAAGTTTTGAGGCGCGTGTTGCGGCGCCAACGCGCCTGCCGCGGGCGAGGTGAGCGGCTGATCGCTCAAGTGAGATGTAGCATAGTGAGAACTCGGCGACATAGCTGGATCTGCAGCTGCTGGTCTCGCCACTTGTCCACCAGGGACTTGAGATCCGTAACTCGGTGGTGGACAGTATTGCGATGCGGGTTGTGTCGCACGCGAACTCGGACACTGGTAAGACGCGGAAGAGGAGTTTTGGTAATTGGGACAGGATTGCTGAGCAGGTTGTTGAATGGGATAGCAGTTCTGCTGATTGTAATTGCACGCGGGCTGCATCTGTCGCTGATAATGCAGAGGATTCGTGCATATAGGCGATTGACAAATCGGTAGAGGACTTCCGCGATAACCAGTTTGATTTCCACCTGCTTGAACCTAGAAAAACATATATATCGATTGGAGATCAAAAAGAATCGATACGAGAAAGCTTTCAAGATCGGGAAAAAAGTGATTACCTGATTTAAATACTGCATCATCTCATCGGGAATAACCAGTTTGTTTTCTACTAATTCACCTTCACCCATCTCGTCCAGGACCACCTCCTGATTCGGATGAAACTCGGGCAATTGTGCGGATTGTGGTCTCGGCGGAATTGGAGGAGATGTTCTTTGAACTTGGTTACTGCGAATGGGTTCGGACATTCGGCGATCACCCGATGGTTGAGTATGGCCGCTTGGATTATTCCAATCGCCTGGCATTGCTTGAATGTTCTGTAAATGTTACATTACTTAAAATTCTATTTCTTATTTCTTTGTATATAAAACGTACAAAAACAAACATTTACCTGAAGAGACATGTTTTGCGTTTGAACAACGAGATTACTTGTCGAATACGGTCCTTGAAGGTGATTCGACGGAATGACCCGGCCGGAAGTGGTGCTCATCTGGCTGCTCCTTCTAGACGTACCAGGACTGATCGGATCATAGAAACTTTCTGGCCCCACAGGTCCCATTCTGACAGCACTGACACCACTTGCCTGGCTGCTTCTTCTGCTACCGAAATCGGTGGATCTCATGCTGCCGTAGTAAGTACTGACAGTGCTGTTGCTGTCTCGTCGGGGTTCGCCAAGCGGCTGCAGCCTCAGCTGGAGATCGGACAGACTCGTTTGCCGCGTCTGACCGCCACTCTCCATCTTCAAATCGGTGATCCTCCTGTTCAGATCGCCGATATTACCGCCCTGAGGTGCGACACCGCGAATTCCTCGTACATTCGCTACGCTGACCGGCATATTCGGCACCCCTTTAGCGTTCAGTCTTCCTTTCAAACGATTTCTCGAAGTTGGCTGCGGCACTTGCTGTTGCTGTTGCGATTCCATTCCACCGACCTGTAATGAATATAGCAAAAAGAAATTGAATTCCGGCTCTTTATTTCTTATTTGACGAAATTTACGTGTCCTAAGAGGCTCACCATAGCGCGCAATGCCACAGGAAGATCAGCGATGTCAAGATCATCGGGTTCCTCATTCCATGGCTCTTCAGCAAGAACGATACCGTCACTGGTGATGGCACCCACACCAGCGACCTCGTCGTTGCAACCGGCTACTAACGGACTACCCTGCTGCTGCATTATGACAGGTGGACTATTGGCTTCGCTTTCGGATTTAACACTGGGACTCGAGAGGCTCGGCGTCTTCGGATGAAGTTCCTCGCTTCTGCTAGGACTGTGACTGCCTGTTCCGGCCTCGTCGCTACCGCCATCGCCACCGCCGCCTTTGTGCTTCTTATTCGCGTAAAAGTCCGGACCGTGAACAGTCTTAACGTGTTTCCTCAACGACGACGGATCCGTATACCTCTTGGAGCAACCAGGAGCTTTACAGACGTACGGTTTCTAGACGTACCAAAAAAACAAAAACACATAAAACCAAATAAAACTTTTCTGGCAATTTGCTTTCTAACATGTGAATCATGTTGAAACATCGGTTTCAGCCTGTGAAATATTATCTAGTATTTATCAACTGTGTTCTGAAAATTTTTTTTCTCTTGTTTACCAAAAGAAAATAATAATTACCTCATTGGAGTGCGTTCTGTTTTGATGTTTCGCTCTGTCGCTAGCGTTGCTGAAGGCTTTGCTGCATCCGGGATATTCGCACGTATACGGCTTCTCTCCAGTATGAGATCTTAGATGAGTTTTGAGATTCTCCAAACGCGAGTAAGCTTTGAAGCATCCTTCGAACTGTGCGCATTTGAAAAAGTATTCAATACATTAGTTTTTTCTTCTTGATTGATATTAAAAAAATTGAATAATGACATTTATAAGATATGTTTCTCAAAGTCCGTTCACATTTGTTAGTAAACTTCAGAGTGTAATTAATTAGTACAAAAAGCTTTCGGTCGGCAGAAACAAGCGAGTACTCTACTTACTGTACACTTGTGAGGTTTTTCTCCTGTATGCCTTCTCATGTGCACGACTAACATGTACTGAGCCTTAAAGGGTTTTTCGTCCCTCTGGCATTCCTCCCAACCGCAAACAAAGCTCTTCTTGTTGGCGTGTATGTGATCGTTGTTGATATGTTTCACGAGATCGTCCTGGTTTTAAACGCAGGTATATGTTGAGTTTAATAAATAACAACGAAATAAATATTCATATCGTTAGTTTTTTTCTTTTTGTCGGCGCGATATTGAAACAGAACGCGCAAAGAATGTATCAGTAATAAAAACTGAGTCTGAAAAAATAAAATAATCGAATAAAATTGCTTACAACAATTAGTTGTCACGCTTCAACGAACAAAAATTAAAAAATTCAATTTTTTAATTTAAAGTGTTCACAATTTTAATTTAGTTTCGAGCTTCAAAAAACGAAATTGTAAGTTTCTGTCAGAACAGTCGCTCCGTGAATTTTATTACCTGTGTAGGAAACTCGAGGCCACACTCTCTCCAGTGGCAATTCGTTTCAATAAAATCTCCAGGCTCGTCTCTGAGATCCTCGCTCGGACTGAGGCCCTGGGGATGATTTTGGGGAGCGGTGGTCGTAGTCGCGTTGGTGGTTGTCGTCGCCGGTTCTCGCTTGACTTTTGTGGCGGTTCGTCTTGACGAAGTGTCCGCTTCGGCAGTCACCGAACGAGTCGACGATTCCGACGCTTTCCTACACGACTCCGCGCTCTATAAGCGAAAAGAACGTGTCCAGTGAGTACTAATCACTGTCCAATTCTTTTCTGTCACGTGCATAGACGCAGTCTTTTAACAGTTCCGACAACACTTTATTATTATTCGATTCTTTATGCCGATATCTTTTCGATTTAAATTTGTACAATTAGATTTAACTTCTAATCACGTATTTAACAGCGTATTATAACAATTATACAGTAGAGAAAAATAACACACGTGAAGCTATTGATATTTTAGTATATGGGTTTTTATTTAAAAAAAACGTGTAGCAATTTAAACATACATTTGCTTCTTTTTTTTTATACATATATTCGACATTATAAAACAATCAAACAATCCTTGTGTGCGCGCAATATAAACATATATTTCATTTAATCTTTTCGAGTTATAGCACCGTCATACATGCAAGCTCATATAAACATGAATCGAGACATGTCGTATACGCTACAACGCAGCGCGACAACAAGGGAGTGCGCGCACACGAGCATAAAGAACAAAATGCGAGTTGATGCAAATCACGCCGGTATAAAACTTTACAGTGTGCAGACACGTGGGAACGCGTACGCGCGCCCTGTGTCGCGGGGTAGAAAATGAAAACGCTTGCGCGCGACGTCAGTGAGCGCGCGGATGTAAATAAATCAGCGCGCGGAAAGGACTTTTGCTCGCGACGACGTCGACGACGATGTGGTAAGAAGAAAGAACGACGATATAAGGAAGCGACAGACCGAGTGAAAGAAAGAGGCAGAGAGAAGAAAAAATAAAGACGCGCGCGCGGAAGGGGATGGAATCGGGCGAAATAATGTGCGCGAGATTGCTTGTAACCTGAGGACCCTCATGCGAGAGGGTAATCTAATCTTTCTCTCTTCCCGTCTTTCTTTCTCTATCGTTCTGTCTCGCTGTCGCCGTTGTGTAGTTCAACAGAGCTGGCCAGTACACGGACGAGCAAGAAGGAGAAAGAAAGAAAACGGGAGAACACACGAGAGAGTATGATTATTTATTCCCAATGAATCGATGACGGGCCATCGAATGTATATCGTGCTCGCAATAAACGATCGAATGGCGCTCCTGTCCGTGAGCGAATTGCGCCTTGACTCGGCCGGAGCGCGCGCGTTCGTATTTCGAGATAATTGATCAGACTAGAAGCTTGCTTTACACTTGAACGACCACCAAGACACGAGAATTAATAGTGAAATAAAGCGGAATAGTAATTTGCTACATTTACGACGGGAGTATAAAAAAATTGTTGCTTATTCGCGTTAAAAAACGTTTGCGTTCTTACCTCGCTTTTCGGTGGCACCGCGGCCCCGTGCGGGCCGAGTGTCGCCGACGACGTGGAATGAGGTGGCACTCCGGGGTACAATTGCGAATGCGGGGATAATCCGTGGGCATGAGGGTGCGTGTGAGGATGCGGAGGCGGTGGCGGAGGCGCGGGCGGCTGCAGAGGATGCGTGTGAGGTAAAAGCGCCGCCGCGCTTCTCAAAAGGTGGGCCTGTAGCTGTTGCAGGTGTGGTGCCATACCGGGATGCATGCCCAACGCTGGACTCATAGCTGCGACACAGCACAAGGTAATCGATATACTTGGTTTTATCGTGAAACTTGTTTCATAACGTCGTTTTACGACGAGCTTAAGACGTAAATATTATTTAAACGTTGCACAAACAATGTAAACGTTCGATTTTAGTTAAATCCTCGATGAATGATTTAATTCTTGACACGATAACTTGAATATATGATAGCGATGTGAGAATAATTGAGAAATTAATTGATATCGAACTCCGCGCGCTCGTATTTTTTCTTTTAACAGTCCGAGCACGACACGCCGGACTTCCGGCACATAGACTAAGCTTGCATCTCAATCGAGAGTCTTCGGCGAGTGTTACGAAACACACAAAGCAGCCACATAGGAAACTATTATTGTTGCACATACATGGTAACTCGTAGACTTCTTAAATATAGATCTATGACAATTTCATTAGTGTTTATTTGTTAATAATAGTAAAAAAAAAATTGTATCACAGTATACTCTGACTTACGCGTGTAGTTCCGATAAAATTTCTAATCAATTAAAAAAATTTCTAATCAATTAAAGATCAACGAATATCAATCGTGATTTTATTTACGATACAAAAAATTTTTACATTGAGAATAGAGACAACTTATGGATGCATAAATGATTTGTCTTGAGAACGAAAGTGAAATGAGTGGGCGAGAGTGGCGGAAATCACAACACGAAAACAGATACGTAGTTTGTAGTGACGTGTACGCACCTTGAAGACAAATTTAACGAGCAACGACATCCTGCGGGATATATTCGATGGCGCAACGCCGACAAACGCACGTCGGCTGAATTTTAATTCGTTAATTACTTCATTTAATCGCAAATTACTGGGTGTTCTTAACTCGCGAGTAAAAAGATTCCCGCCTGTATAATGACTTCATGCGCGTCGGTGACTCTTTCCTCGTCAAAGTTACACTTCATCAACGACGCTCTTTCGACTATCAGAAAATTTTTTATTTTCCGAACAATCGTGAAAAATCATGTCGTTGCGAAATAAATCGACGCGCTCTTACCAGCAGACAGATGACCGTAGCTTCCGCTCGCACTGCTACTCCGTGATCCGTTTACAATGGACGCCAAGCTATTAGGACTAAATCGAATCATGCTGTCGATGTCAAATCTGTCCGAGTACGGCGAACTGCTCAGCGCTCTCTTCCGACTTGCTCTGATGGCCGAAGCTCTTGGACTTCCTAGTCTCGATGATGCCGAGGCTAAAACAAATTCAATTCAATTGAAGACTAGACTAGTTTCAATTTTTCAGTCATTTCCTCGATGTCTCGTATTTATTTTCTGCTTTCGTCAAACGAGATGACGGGGAATTTACGATTCAATTACATTTGATTAAAAGGTAACACGATTGTCAGGGAAATTTTTTTCGCGCGTTTTTTTAGCATCCACTCCCGAGGTGGTAATCAGGCAAGTAAGTAGAAAGAAATCAGATGCGAAGTGAAGAAGAGAATCGTGAGCGGTACGTAAGAACGCAAAAGGAGAAAGAGAGAAGGCGCGAGAGAGGAGGCCGGCGATCTTGCGGCTTGAGCGTTTTAGCGGCGATTTGCCTGCGACCGCAGCACAACGACGTAATATACAAACCACTTTCTTAAGAGCTTGGTGGCGGCTTGCTTGTACGTACCATCGTTGGTTACATGGTGGTTGCGCGCGCTCTCTCTCTCTCTCTCTCTCTCTTCTTTTTCCCGGCACGACACCTCTCTCTCTCTCTCTTTTTCTCTCTGATTTCTTGCTCGCGAGCAATACCTACGGGATTAAGCCGCGAGTGCTCTCTCTACCTTCACTTTCGTACTCTTTTTCTTCTTCCGTCGTTTCTCTCTTTTTTTTTCACCTTATATAAACTTCTTTCTGTCTTCCTTCCTCGTCCTATCTTTAAGAAGCAACGCGATACACACGCAGAAGACGACCACGAGGAGCGAGCCTAACTCTTCTCCTCGATTTCCACTTGGTTGATCGCTCGTTCGCGCACAACGGGTATAGAGTTACTCGCAGTTGGAGCTTCGCTCCTTTTCTTTTTTTTCTTCTTCATCTTCTTCTTCTTTTGCGAAACCCGCTCCGCGTCGCGTCTCGCCCGGGCCCGTGTACGATCGGCACTGCTTTGTCTCCCGCATCGGGTTATTAATTCGGTCAATGATCAAATTCACGCTAGGGTAGGAGCAGCCGGACGAAAACCAGTGGCTCCCGCCTCCGTGCGGTTTTTCCGCATGACGTGAGACGATCGCGTGTTCAATGAGCGATTTATCGACTCCGCGCGCGCGCGCGCGCACGTTCGCTCTCTCCCGCTACAAGTGCGACGCGATTGTTGTATTGTTTTTTTTTTTAATTAAACCAAGTCGAATAAAAAAACCAGCATTACACAGAAGGAGACTTAAAAACCGTAAGAAAATTTATCGGACCATCGAATTTAACCTCCTCGACCGGATCCCGAAAGGTTCGGTCCCACGTCGCGTCGCGCAATTCTCGCCGACTTTAATGAATATGCGAACGGAGCCTCGTTTGTCCCCCTCCCCCTCGTCTCTTCTCTCTGCTCGTCTACCGTTTCCCTCCGCAAGATCCTGGACCCTATGGTCCCTTCGACAAGCCCGATAAGTTCCACGGTCTTCCCTTCGTTTCGTTCGCGCGTGCAGGTCGAACATGGGATTGAGACATGTAAATTGGTGCAATCGTCCACTCCGATCGGCGTGGCTCCTCCGATGCTTCTGCGCGAGGCATGCCACCGTACTACAGCGATTTTCAAATCGCACAAACACGTTCTCTCTCTTCACACGTCTTCAAATAAAAACTCCTGATCTGCCGAAGCAAAATTCTCGGCGAAAGTATTTAAAATAACTTGATCGGGAAATATTCTTCAGGGAATAAATCGAAAATACATTTTTTTATAAAAGATAAAGCGAGAGATTTGAAATTTTCTAGGCGTTCTAGATGACGCACTGCAATGTTGTGAATTCAAAGATGATCTCGACGACTTTTCGTGTCACGAGTAAATATTCTTTCGTAAGCGAAGATATTAAGCCGCGGAAAGAAGTCGAGCAGATACGCGGGCAGAAGAGGAAATATGAGATAACCTGTAGGGTAGGCGCTAAGGTGTTAATGAGGTCGTGTCGCTCCGAGTCGATTCAATTATGCGGCGGTGGCGACTAACGAGGTCCCGTTTACCCTTTCGGTCGTCTTTTAGCTTCTCTTAACCAGTCGATCTTCTACCTGCCGGTAGTGCTACTACACTTATATACGGTTGTGAAGCTGTAGCACACATACCTCGCGCGTACACACATTCAGCGTGAATTTGAAAGTTAAAAGAAGACACACACGCGTGTCGTTAGAATAGAATGTCTTACCATCGAGGGAGAACGGGAATTCGGACGACGCGAGAGTGCTGGCTGGACCAGCTGCGTGCAGAAGGTACTCGGGCGCCAAACCACCCAGTCCTGAAAATCAGAATCGAAATAAGCAATAGAACAAATAACAAAATTAAAAAAAAAAAAGGAGAAGATAGGATAGAAAAACTAAAAACCAAAAAGTAGTATAGAGTCTATCTTAAGAAAAGCAAACGTGATTATGTCACTACGATGTAGATCACGCGCGCGTTAGATCGTTGGAAGAGGTTTTGTATTCTGAAAGAGAAACTTCCGGCGGAAATGCGGGTCCCTCGTGCGCGGATCCCCGACGGCGTTCGTAAAAGACAAGGTAACGGATAGAACTGTCTATGGGCGCATATTCTATTTGCGTGTACGGATAATTACCGTGTAACGAGGCGTTGGGACTGTGCGTGGAGGCTTGGAGCGTGTGGTAAATGTGGTCCATGTAGTTAATCCGGTAAGCGGGATGGAGGGCGGTATGTTCCGTGAGAGAGTGACTTCTGCGAAAGAAATCACCGGAAGTCCCGTTGCCAGTACCACCCCCTCCGCCGCTGCCACCCCCGCTGCCGGTGCCGCCACCGCCAGCGCTGCTACCGTTGCCGTTTCCGGGTGTTCCGATCGCGGTAGCGCTGCTGGATAATCTGGAAAAAAAAACAAACGAAAAATCAAAACGAGAACGAAAATTTCGCAAATGAGTAAAAAAGAAAGAGAGAAAGAAAGTAAAGTTGTCAATGGCAATTGCAAATAAATCTTGGTGAGAGCCGCTTACGGCTCCCGGCGTAACGAAAACGCGAGTCTCATTAACTAGAAACGTATTTCCAGCGAGAGACCTTTATGATTTACAGCGCGAATAGGGGGAGAAGAAAAACATTCCTGTTTGACGGATAGAATTACGACACGCTTCGTGGGCGCGACAAATGGCGCGTGTCTCTTCGTCAAAGCTGCTATTCGCGTCGCTTCTTGACGCGGACAGGTGTCTTCCATCAATGGCAACGGTCGTATGATCAAAGTATAACTTCGTTCGCGGGATAGGATAATGAGTTTTTGTCCCTCGCTGACGTCACAATGCACGCGCTCGTTCGCCTTCGGGGAAAGACGACGGGGATTCAGGAAGAGAGAGAGTTAACAAACCCGCCATGAGGGAGAGGCGGCGTCGTCCACGTTTTGAATGATGGCAATTCGCCACGCTCGAAACATCAAGAAACGATCCGTGTCTGGTGGTGATCTTCAAAGATTCTCTCTTCCCTTACGACAACGTTTCGGCCGCCAAATCCCCGTTTGCGCGCTAACGGGAGCCTCGTGCGAGCAGAATCGAGTCTTTCAGAACTGCTAAGAGTGCGTGCTTATGTCGCTTGCGTTAAACGTAACGATATTAAATCAATGCGCGTCTTAAAATTTATGAGCCAACATGCATCGCGTGCAAGCAACAGGTTCTTCGCGAGTCGTCGCGAGAGAGGAACAAATTAAGAAGAAGGAAAGAAGAAACGGATGACATCTTCTTCGCTAATCGAATATCAGCGCTTTAAATGAAGAGAACTGCGATAAAAAAAAAATAATAATCTCGACGCTACTACGAAAAGGTTGATTTTATTCAAAGGGAAGAGAAGATTTTATAATTAACTTTCGCGAGACGATCGCCGCGAATGATAAAGTTAAAACAACGGACTGCGAATGGAGACGGAGAAACGATTGGCGCGTGTCGTAAGGTTTTAAGGTGGATTACGATGTTTGAGTCGGTCGCTGTCTAAATATTGGCTCCGCGCTTCCACGAGTTTGCTGAGTAAAGACAACCGGGTCGACTGTTTGACTTTGCTCAGTGTCCACGGATTTTGATTACTGTCTGGTTGGCTGATGCGCTACCCTCTCTTAACACCATGTCGGCCGTGTTAAAACATTTGTCGCGATACTTGTTGACAAGTCGATGGATCTCTCAATTTCGTTTTCGCACGTAGGAAAAAGAAAACGCGACGTTTTATAATATCGTCGTTTGAGCTAAAAACAATTGCAGAAAGAGCTTTTCTGCCACTAATTTTTTTTATTCGTGTGAAAATCTTCTGTATAATTGCGATACATAGACTGTCTCACGATATTTCATTCGGAAATGCGTCGGGACAAAAATTGGGACGCTTTGACAGGCTGCTTAGTAGCTCGGATCTCGTAAAAAAGTCGACTGCGAGAATCGGGAGAGACTGGCGACACCGTTACAATGAAAACATCGTCGACTTCGCTGGGTTTGGCATGCTCTCGCGTAGTTCGTTTTTTCTTTTCGCACCGGGAGAGAGAAATGGCCGAGAGCGAGACGAAGCGTCGAGGGTTCTCGGGGAAGCGAGAGAGAAGAAGGTAGAGAACGGAAAGACGAAGAGAGGGTGAGCTGCGTCTATTTCCAATCCTGCTGACTGCCAGATGACTCGAGGTATGGTTCTGCCTCTGTGGCTGCTGGTCCTTCCTTCCTTTTCTACTTGCTTTTCCTCTCCCTTCGTGGCCTCCGAGTTTTAAGCGTCTGTCACACTTTGCGAGTTTTTAAAATATCCGTAAACGAACGACGCAGGAGCGACAAACTCGATCTTCCCTTTTCGATAAAGAAAATAACCGAGACAAGTGTCGTAAAGATCGTAAAAGCAGATAAGATTTTTACGCACAAGTATGTTAATTCGAACTCGATTACCCGATACACGAAACGTTTGATGGATTGCAATTTTTTTTTTGTCGAAACTAATGTTGCAATTGTGCGCTTTAAAAAATAGATACCTGCGCACAATGCAGAAGGGAGTTTTATTGTTTCCCTTTCTTTTCACGCTTTGCCATTCTCCTCGCCGTCATTTCTCTTTGTTTTCGTTTCTCTCTCTCGAACTCCGAAATTCGACATCTTTGTCGCGCTCGCGGTCCATCCGTGTCCTTCTTCCACTCGTGGCCACGCTAACGCTTTCCGTCCCCTTTCGAAACAGCCCCCACCGACCAAGATAAAACTCAAGTCGTTAACTCGACACGCCGGAAACCGAGGCATCTATCTTTATCTACGGCCCGTCGCCTTGGATGCTCCAGAGGGTTTTTCTTGAATTCTTCTGCTGCTCGGTTTTTTTTTTCTTAGCAATACTTTGTCGAATTTTGGAATATATATTTTTTGAGATTCTCACGAGAGTGTATTTCCTGTTTTTGCAACCTTTCGGTTAGAGAACCGGTTTAAAAGTTTTTGAACAAAGATCGTAACATGTACTTTTTCCTCCGTTTCACGCTTAAAAAAATTCCGCGTCACAGAATTTCTCACGCAGAAAGAATCTGACGCTGTACAATAGACGTAGCGTCGAATAGACGAAGAGAATTCCTTGAAATTTCAGCGGCGATAATTTGGCGATCGCCGACAGACACGCGACGTCTTGGTTGGTTTAATCTCGGCAAGCAGCAGCAGAAGGAGGGACGACGGGTGAAGAATTAAGGTTCGCAAGCTCATTAACGTGACTCGTGGTAATGAGGCGAGCTAAGCGGTGCTCGGGAACATCTGCCCGGTTTCCCTCGCGACTTGCGATGAAAAAAAAAAAAAAAAAGAAAAAAAACTCGCGTGGAGAGAGGGAAGGGATCCGAAATGGGATAAAAGAACGTAGACTTAAGCACGAGCCGAAAGCCGATCAACGCCGAGGTGGAAAGGCGAGAGATTTGGCTTTTGCCGAACTTTATCCCACCCTACACGTCGGATATGCAGGTCGATGTAAGATGACTCTTTACAATTTGCCGAACAGTAATCCCGTGACTTGTCAAAATTGATGCCTCATAATGAGAGCCGTATCTCTCCCGGTTTTCATAATCCTCAGAAATGCATGATGTAAACTATTAATGTATAATTTGTAGCACTGATCAGATAACGGGAGAGTAATTGTTTGCTCCCATTTTGTGCAACGATATCTTCGCTCGTAAAAAATTCGAGGTATAAAATTTTTATCATAAAAATGTTTTTAACTCTTTGGAGTTTTTTTTAAATACAATCATGGGAAATAGAGATGAAAACATAAGGTGGGTAAAATTATGTTAATTTATCAAGTATTTTTATCATTTTTACAATCTTATTTCGCTTCAATGGAATCGTCACTCTTAACAAATCATTTGTAAAAGCTGTTCGGAATAAAAGTCGATAGCGAGAACCTGTTTATGAAGAATGCCATTTACGTTCGTCGTTCTTGAAGATTTCTATAGTAGCTCACACATAATCCAGTCATTGACGTCGGGCAGAACTTCATGCTGAGAAGTCCGAAGTGATTTTTCACAACTCCGCACACTCCTCGCGGGTGATCTATGGTCGCGATCCTGGCGCGGGGCCAGGATCGCATTTCCTCGACCGGGAGTGTCAGCGACTCGAGGGCACCGCAGTCAACTTTCTTAAGCCCCTACTACGAAAAGTCGTGAAACGTCGCGGGACCTGGAATTATTTTCGATGGGCATACGGCCTGGCGTTTATGAAAAGCTTATGGGGTTGTAGTTAAGTCGTATAATCTTATATTTAGCGCGTCTCGACGTCTCTTCGAGTTATCCTTTCTTTCCGAGTCATCGCCGAGTCGAGATGAATTCCGGCTCGCGGAGAGACCACGTTTCTTTCAATATTTCTTTCGCTTTACGAACATTTTGCAATTTTTCTCCTTGTGAACTGAAACCATGCGGTTTCGAGAGAAATATTGACACGTGCCAAAGCCGCGAGAAACGTAAAACGACGAGGACAAGACTCGGGAAACACGTCGTGTCAATGAGATCGCTCGTTCGAAAAGCGAACGAGAGCGAGATGTTTTTATTTATTTTCTTCTTTGTCGAGAGACAAGTTTGGAACGCGGGGAAACTCGATTACGATCCGAGCCTCGTTAATCAAGGTATTTACACGCGAGATCGGTCGCCGGTCTATCGATATGCGAGCCGTCGTCGCGAATCGATCGTAGGCCGCGCCTTCGCTGCAAATCCGGCCTAACGGCGCTATATGCTCGCTCGTAGCGTTATTTATAGGCTATTCGAACGCGGCGCGTAGCGCGCGCGTCTCACATACGTGCGTTTAATTCATTTAAGCCGGGGATTCGTCCTCGGACGCTTTGCCGAGGACAGAGCGTGCCGGTCGTGAGTTACGCGCGAATTAGCGACCCGCGCGATTAGCACGTCAAGACGGTTTTCCTCTATGAATTAGATCGCCGCATCTATAAAGCCACGCCGCTCTATCTCCGCCTTACGTTTGTGTTTTTTTTTTTTTTTTTTTTTTTTTTTTTTTTTTTTTTTTTTTTTTTTTTTTTTTTTTTTAGAAGAAAACAATATAAATCCTAAAACCGTGTGAAAGACAATTATTCAGAAAAAAATCGTTTTAGCGCATGAAAGTTTTCTTCGACCATGTGCTCGGCACATCATTTTGTCGCTCGGACACATAGTCCGAGCGGCGTTAATGCGCTTTTTGTGTTTTCGCGAAAGAAATTTATCGCGCCATTCGTTAGATTTATCGCGGCTTCACGACCGAATCTCCCTCACCTCAGTTCTTTCCATCTCCCTCTTTTCTTCGCGCGCGAGACCGATTTGAAAGGATTCCGAAGGTGGTGGTCACGTTGTGTGGAATCCATTCGGTAGCGCGATCAAAAAACTCAGCGCGTGTGTACGAGAGCTAATATACAGACGTCGGTACCTATAATAGGATGTTCCGAACAAACGGTCGATTTAACGCGAACGACGTTTGTCTCCACCGCCGCTGTGCAACACAAGAACATGCAATTTTCTCGCGGGGGAGGCGCGATTATACAACGGATACGCATAGGATCTTCGTTCGCGAGTTTATGTACGTGCGGCGCCTAAATAAACTTCAAAGTTCTC
Organism: Pseudomyrmex pallidus; assembly: GCA_014825455.1. Lineage (NCBI taxonomy): Eukaryota > Metazoa > Arthropoda > Insecta > Hymenoptera > Formicidae > Pseudomyrmex > Pseudomyrmex pallidus. The sequence goes on along the minus strand of QVNV01024466.1, from coordinate 34,386 downwards.
TCTCGACTTCCGGTTGCAGCCGGAGTGCGCGGGTGGAGGAAAGACTTCTCCTCGTCGTCTCTTTGTCGCGCCTCTCCCTTTTCAGGTTTCGGTAAAATCGACATGCGTGGCAGGCAACGGGACGCATGTCGCGTCGCCGCGCTAACGAAGTAATTCGTGCGCAAAAATGTTACGCGATGCAACGTGAATTATTCATTATTGTCGCGACGCGCCGTAGCTCGGAAAAACCGTTTCTCCGTCCTGACCTACGGAATATTAACAATCGAATTTTCCGAACGGGTCTGTGTGTCTCCCAACCTCGTTGGGAGAACCGAAAGAGTCTACAGTGTATTTGTATATTAACTAAGTGGTGCGTGCACAATACACGTTTGTAAACGCAAAGTTTCCGGAAGATAAGGAGCATAATGAAGCATCTTTTTTTCTTTTTTTTGGGGGGGGGGGAAGGCAACACCGTGCGTGAGATGCGTTCGTTGCAGACAGAAAAGATCGGTATTCAGAGAGAAAGGGCCGCAGGTAGACGAATATAACAGATACACCGAGGGTTGTGACTAATGACTCTATTGACGGATCGAGTGGGATCGCTTATCGAAACGAAGAAATCAACTGAACGCTCGAGCAATGACGATATTCTCGTGTTTTCCAACTATGTTTCAAAGAAAGTGTCTTTTTATAGAATTACCAGAAAATTTACATTCTCTCTCTCTCTCTCTCTCTCTCGAGCTTCTTCTCGAGATTTTCTCCGCGTCGAAAGAGATACATCGACGGAAATTTCTTCAGTTCGCTGATGAAGATTTTAGTTATGCTCCGGTCTCTCCCTCTTCTTTCCTTCTCTCTTTCTCTCCTTTCCGCGCATGCAGCTAGAAGAGCTACCTGCGTTTTGTCACGCTTTTTAGGTAGAACGCCGTAACGCGCTCGTGATTGCCTCGTACAATTACCTGCGAATCCGGCCACCTCTCTTCATCTTCGCTTCGCGTCTCTCTCCGCTCTCGCCGCGAGAGACGGTTGGCATCCTACACCTAATGTACAACATGGCACGAACATGACACAAACCTACAGAACTCTCCCCTTTTTATCATGTGACGCGACACGCTTCATTCTGTCCGTCTGAAATTATGCTTCTCGCATCTCGCGAGCGAGATGCGGGATAAATGACACGAGCCACCGCGTGTTCTCATTGCCACCGGCGACGTCAAAAGAAAAAAAAGAAAAAAAAGAAAAACCAACCGACGATTGCAAAATTGAGTTTGCGCGATGAAACATCTTATTTTCGAAATAAAATTTGACTTTTTTGTTGTGCGCCGTTCGTGTTTCACACGAAACGTTTACGTCACAGAGTAAATTTGTAATCATTTTCTCTTTACGAACTCCACTCTCGTGACTTATTACACGTTTCGCAGGTTGTAAAAAAAAAAAAAAGCGTTTCCAAGAAACGCAGTGCATACGAGAGGTGAAACTTCGTGGAAAGTATGATGCAAATTTGCGACCAGATATTCGGTTCACATGGATATTTGTGTGTTCCCCGTATAACATTTATTTTTGCCCGATCCCTCTTTAAATTTTTTATCTCTCCATCTCTCTTTTTCCCTCTCTCTTTCTGTCTCGTGCAAACGCGCCGGTGTAATCGCGCGTGTGCTCGCGCGAAGCGAGATCGGTCCAAAAGCGTGAGCCTACAAGGTTCCCGTCTTTCTTGCCTCTCCGCCGTCCCACCTCTCGAACCCTTTCCCCGTTTGCGCGCTAATAAAATGCGCTCCGCTCGCAAAGCCTCCTTTACATTTACATGCTCGAGCTGATCGAGGTGCGCGCGCGGCTACGTGGTCGTGAGGACATCGCGCGCTCATGAATTTATCTTGAATCCTCTACCACCACCACCATGACGCGTTCTCCGGGCGCGAAGCGGAGGAAGGCACACAGGGACGGCGGTGGCTGGAGACCACAATCTCGGTGTCACTGGACCAGTTTCACAGATGGGAAGAGAAAGTAATCTCAAAATTTGACCATTAATTGTGCCCGTAACTTCAACTTTAATTACACGAAATGGCAAGCGTGTACGCGGAATGCGCTCTTTCTAATTGAATTGATTTGTTGTCGTGTTTTATCAGTTCGTTACATTTTTATTCTGGTTTTATTGCGCGGACAAACATCTTATTTAAAATCACATCGATATGTCTGCGTAGAATTTCGGAAAGCAATTTACTTAAGATCCGGTTGCGAGGCGAGTGAACATTTCTCGCGGACGCGAGGTGAATCAATTCGGAATCCAGCCGGTTCTCAATTCGGAATTCGAGAAGGGATGTGCGCTCGATATTGTGCTCGCACTTGCATAAGATACCGAGCGAATTGTAAATAGTGTGGCGCGCGGGAGACTGGTATATACGCGAGCATACGCGTCGGTGGCTGAGCAAACCGGTGGGCCCCAGAGAGAAAGAGAAGGGCCCAGGGCCCAGGTATGAGCAGCGCTGGAAGGGAACGGGACAGAACGCGCAGCAAAGGGAGAGAAAGAGATAGAGAGAAAATGAAAGAGAGCGAAGGTGGACCGGAGCAAGAAGAAGCGGGACACACAGCACTGCCAGGCCGCCGGCGCTGGGCCGCGCGTGTATCCGCCCACGTAATCTTGATTGTCGACACACCTCCACCTCCGCCGCCCTTTACCACGAAACGCACCAACACGGAGACGCGTGCACGCGTGCGCGCATCACCTTTTCGATGTGCGTCGCGGGTACACACGCCGGACACCTATGCACGTCCGGATGCAACCTGTGCGCGATAGGCACCAGGGGCGTATCAACGTCCGGAAACTGCGCCATAAAGTCGAACGCATAATTGAATCACCGGGAATGTATGTAATCGCGATCGACGGGATCACCGGAAATGCGCGCAATGCGAAGAGAGAGGGAGCAGATACTCAAATCGGATGCGAGTTGGATGCGAGCAAAGCGAAGTATTATGCCGCGCCGTTTAACCTCATGAATAAGCAAAAGACGCACGCATGCAACTTCAGGAAGCGGAATGAGATGTATTTATAGTATAATCGCGAAGGAGAGAAAAAAACGAGAGAAACGCTATCTCGACTGTCTGAATTCATTCGACTAAGTTCTCCCGAAGGGTTGGTTATTCTCGAATTGAATGCTACGGATAATTTGCGCGGTAATGGTCTCGGAGATAAACTCGTGTGTAAACGCGGAACAACATAATCGCACGCGTGTCGAGTGATCTCTCGATGTTAGGAGAGGCTTGATCACCCAATTCGATCTGATTGCAGCAAAAAAAAAATTCATCAAACCTGTCGCGGTACAATTTCTTCGTCTTTCGCGTTTGTTTTCGCACACTCGTTTACGTCAGAGTTCTGTGCGCGCTTTGACTTCATTTATATATTTCGAACACACCAAGAAATCCGAGAATTTCGAGAGAGCTTAGTCTGCGCGGGTGACCACCCCCCGTACTCTCTCGCCGCGCAAAATGGGAGCTTAGGCAGGGAAACAAATGAGAGGCCGTGGACTATAATGACTCGGACAACGGCAGGGAAAGAGGGAAGGGGGATAAGAAATTGGATAAGAAAGTAAGGTGGGTCGGTGTGTGCTCAGCTGCATTCGTGCGCGTGTGTGCGAAAGCGCGAGAGGGAAGAAAAGAAGAGAGGAGAGGAGAGAAGAGAAAGAGAGAGAGAAACGCAGAGCTAAGATGGAGGATTTATGAACGACCGAAACAGGCTGCGAACCCTAGGCCCTTCGCCCGCTTCTCTTCCTCGGTCTTTTTCTTTCCCCTTTTTTTTCGTTTTGTTTCGTATTCCGACCTTAGCGCGAGTATAGTATACCTGGCCCCGTCTCGCCGCTGCGCTCAACATCGTGCTGCGTTGTGCGCACGCAAAAACACAGTTTTATCCCGTTTCTCTACTTACTCTCTCTCTCTCACTCTCTTTTTTTACCGTCTATCTTTTTCTTTAAATTTCGCATTGCGTACACATGATCGCAACAAGTCTCCGACGCTTTACATTTCGCGGTCCGCTATTTTTGTCGTAAAAATATCCCCGGCTATTTAAAATTCGATGATGTTTCTCATGTGTGGAATATTTTTAGCTAAACTAAAAATTCAACTATGTTTTGGCACTTTGACGCGAGTAGATATTTCGAGTCAGATCGCTCGAGCAGCACACGAGGTTCAATGTACGAAAGAAAACACCGGTGGCAAGAGCAACAAATCATAATTTCGCAATGCCGAGGTATTCACCCGATATTGAGACGGCAGTGCGGTCTCTCTTAATTAACGCCGAGTTATACTCGGACCGGACCAATCGAGTCCCGGGATCTAAAATCAATTTAGATCTCCAATCCGCGATAGAGCTACCTCCGATGTATCTTCTCTCTCACAAGAGAGACTTTCCGCGGTATCTTGGCCGATGAAGCCGAAGAACGCGCTACGGGGTATCGGAACCGTCCGCCATCCCGACGATTGTCCCGAGGGGGAAGAAGCGACGAGAATGGAACGATGCAACCGAGTCGGTGTTGTGTTGTTACTGTTGTTGTTATTGTTGCTGTTGTGTTCTTGCCGCTGCTGATGGTAGTGGTGGTGGTGGTGATAGTTACGAGAATCCATGGGGGCCTTATGGTGCCCCGTGGTATAAGGTGGGTAACTTAATATTCCGGGTAATAAATAAGAGAATGCGGCTCTGTCCGTCCCACAAAAAACTTCCCGCGGGCCAAAGAGCAAGACGCCCACGCTTCTCGTAGTACCCACAATCCGAAGTGGTCCCCCCCGTCTTCCACCCATCTCTCCGCCGCCGCTCTGCCCCGCGAGCGGGAACTTTCGGGGCCCCCGCTTTAACCTCTGTGGCCCCCATGCTTAACACCCGAACGTTATCCCGCCGCGGCATCGCGTAATTAAGTTATTACGCTTGCGGGGCAACCGCGGCGCGGGGCCTCACGCTCTCGCCATACGATGGATGCATTTGTCTCTCCCCCTTCTCTCTCTCTCTCTCTTCTTGTTCAAGAAATTTTTTTACAAGAGACTTCTTCATAGACGGAAAATAACGAAGCTGTGATATGTGAAAGAAGAATATTCGAATTTACGGTGTGCGCATATTGTTGTTTATTTCTTTTTTATTAAATTAAACTGTGTATAGTTTTTTCATTGTATTTGGATTTAAATTTATAAAAAATTAATCTTAAGAGTCTTTAAATATAATTTTCTAAAGAGGCATAGTTCTTGCCGCGTGAAGTTCTAAAGTTAAATATGCAACACGCCGCAAATTGTTGCAACAATTATCTTTAACTCGAGTGGAGTAAAGAGAGTCTCTTGCTTATAGGCACGTTTTCAGCTGTCATTGATCATTCCTCACTTATTATCCCACGTTATTATGGAAATACAATGTACTCGGATAGAGCAGGTGTTTGTAAATGCGTAAAAAAAAAAAAAGAAAAAAAAAAAGAAGATCGCGGCGTGTCTCGGCACGAAGCATGGCGTGTACGAGCTTGACTGTTAAAAATCGACCTTTATAACTTTCCCGTGGGCGAACAACGCTTAACCGTCATTATCCACTTGTATTCATTTTACCCCTGTTCGAGAGCGCCGCACATACGCGGCAAGGTTAAGACAGGTGATTCGAACAATGTACACAAAATAATTATACACTCCGTATCAACATTGCGATATTCCGAGATGAAGAGAGAGAAAGAGAAAAAGAAAAATAGAGAGAGAGAAAGAGAGAGAGCAAACCATCGACGAGCCAATCTAACAGAAGCTTCTTTTGCTCGCTCAGTTATTTCTCTCTTCCGTGTCGCATCACTACAAACTTACAAGAACCTTCTTCAGCCCCGCCACGACTGCCTAAGAATGTGTTTACAATAACACACGCCGCACAATTGGCAATTCGCGTTGAATCCCCTCGTCATTAAGCCGATTCAAGCTATAGAGATGTGAGAGTTGACGAGTGCGCGGGAGAATGAAGTTGGCGAACGAGCGAGCGAGCGAGCGAAAAGAGGAACGAAAGTGCAGCGAAAGGGGGCAGGAATGAGAGGGCACGAGAAGGAAGGCAGAGAGGAATGCCGCGCCGGTGCGTGAAGCCAAGTCTCCTGCCTTCTTAGACAACGTTGCCTCGGAACCGCGTCTCTATCAGGCATCATAAATAATTCTGCTACGCCAGTGTCTCGCGTCTCTGTTTTCATACACATACACACACGCGCATATACGCATCCCCCGATATATACACGCGCGCGTCACCGTCTCCGTTTCTCACTCGCTCGGTCTTCTTCCGTCTCGAACGTTTTTCGGCTACACCGTGAACGCGGTGGCATGATTGTGTCCGTGGACCGGTTGGACTAGGAACGTCCAAGTGTGCGTTTGGGCCCTTTAAAAGAGATAGCACTCGAGATGGGGAAAAAAGAACAGGTGAAACCTGCCCAGGGTCTCTCTCCCGGCTGCTCGATCGAGACTGCATCGAAGGTTTGTGACTTCGGATCTTAATTCTATACATTACAGTTTGTTGCTTCTCGATAGTGTTTTAACAGATATCACGGATGTTTTGAGATGACGTCAATATGCTTACTGTATTATAAATCAATATAATAATATTAATTAATTAAATATGTATATGTATATTTAAAAATAATCGCACAAGAAAAAATTTAGAATTTCTCTCCGAGGCGGAGATTGTTACATGACGAGAGAAATATCAGTCGCGTTGTATACGTTAATTTCTACTCGCAGATCATTTTCACAAAAAAATCAATCTTTGCAAAAAGTCGAAAATCGATTCTCGCGAGCAATATACACCGCGCTCTTACACACTGATGCGCGTACGTGCGTCACAAAAAGCGCGTCCCTCGTTAGTGCCACTAATTACGAACTGGCCGGGACCCTTTTGCGTCCCGCCGGTCTTTCCTTAATGAGTGCTCTAGTGAAGATCGCGAAAAAAAAATTGTAATGCCAGGAACACACAAGAGAGCGCGAGAGACCGATCGCTCTCGACGACGTGGCGTCGAGTTAAACGCGTACGTGGAAAGAGACGGAAGACGAAATACAGAGGATGAACACGCGCTCACACACGGATATAAGTTTAAGCCTTAATTACCGATTAAAGCGCGTGGCGAAGATTACGAAATTCTCTCTCGGGAGTAATTACTGCCGCGTAAGGTAGGTAGGCGCCGTATAAGTATCGATCGATGCGCGATCGGTGGCGCGAGTTTTAAGACGAGGCGCCAAGGCGCTTCCTCTCTTCCTCTTCGTCGAGAATTTCCAGATTTCACTTAACCGAGAGACTTACGATCGAAACGCGCCGATGCGATCTCCGACGAATTACACCGCGGCCTCGCCACACCGCTATCTCGCTGCCCGCGCCTTGTAATTAAATCATTTGACGCGAGCAAATAAATCCGAGGTGTGCGCACCGGGTACTCGCGCCGAGCATTACCTTTTTTCACCGTTAATTAGTTCGTTCGTGCGACGCATACGAGAAATGCGAGGGTTAATTAGCGAACGTCGAATCGGCCGAGTACGTACGGCGAGTTCGTGCTCTCGCACGAACAATAGTATCTCCTTTAGCAGAATTTCAATTAAATCCTGATTGACGGAATTAACCGCGAAGTCTTGGACAATCGACAAGATTGGTAGCCGTTGAAGTTGCACTTCTCATTCTTAACGAGTGCCCCCGGCCCCGCGAAGAAAACGCGCCTTCGTTCGATGACGACTTCATTCCAAGTGCAAAAAACAATCACACAGTAATGATCGCAAATAACATGTATTATAAATTAATGTAAATATCGACACACAACGTGAAACGTACCGATGTATCATTCGAAGCGAAATATTGCGTGTTTATCGCGCAATTGGCGAAAACACGCCGGCTATTACGCGAAACGTTATCACGTGGTTATCGAGTCCGGACACGCAATCTCTTCCTCTCTCGAGAAAGAGAGGAAAAAAAAAAGAGCAAGGGAATCGAATGCTGAACAACGACGCATTCGAACGCCGGCCCGTCAATCGCCGTCTCCCTATTGGAGGCATGTTCGCGATTCCAGGCGAGCTTCACCCTGGAAACGAAGTCACCCAGGCGGAGGTCTTTATTCGAATCGCGCAGGCGAATCACGTACGCGCCGAGGAGCGACATCGTCTCGTAACAAATATGTATCTCCCTCTCGGCCACGGGGGCCCCACATCCCCCGTGCGTCCGCGCGCGCCCGCCCGCTGGAGAGAGAGACGGGGGCCTACCTGCGGCTACTAACACGAGCGCGACTAACTAACTAGCGTACACGTTTCTCTCACGACCCGGCCTACCGGCCGTTTCTGCCTTCGTATTCCGGTAGCAACAATCACGATCCGATCTCCACGCGATCAACGTCGTTACTTTCGTGGGGACGTAAAGTTGTCTCGGAATTACGAGCGAAATGACTATTTCTTCCCCCAGGTAGACGGTTCGCGAGAAACCTTGATTTTTTTTGTTCGCTTTTTCACGTGAGATATTTAAAGAACTGAAATGAATACGCAACTGTATATATATATTGAGGAGGCACAAAGTATGGAATTTTTTTAAACCGTAATTCACCCTTGCTACGACAGTTTTTCCAAAGAATGATGAAAAAATTCTTTACGGTGTTTTCGGAGATGATTTTGAATTAGACTTAAATGAATTAGTTTCGAGTCGGACTCGAAGCCTTTCCTACGGACGAGAAAAGAACTGGACTCCATAACAAAGAAATGTCTGCTCCGACGACGAAGAGTCCTCCAGCGCGCGCGCGCGCGCATGCGTATGCGTTCGTCCTCGTGATTGCGTTCGTGTTACTTCGGGTATCCTCGTGTTCGAGTCCCGAGGAGTCTTCGAAAGGGACCAGGATGACGCGTTTGTGATGTTCACGGGGCCCTAAAGAAGAACCAAAACTAACGCCAGGATATGAGAGATCAGATAAACCGAGAGAATCCTCAACTATCGTCCACGAACGACGTAACGAGAACAAGATGTAATTAACGTCGATGTTGTAACTTGAATTGTCAATGCGCCGATATATTCGTAGAAATTGCTTTTTTACGAAAAAGATAAAAAAAAAACGATAACGAAGCTTGATAGAAGAATGGAATCTACGCACCGGGCGCTTACTTACTCAGAAGACGTCTTTAATTCATTGCTACCAGACCTTTTTCGGTCGTAGCTCGTTCGTGGAAGGCCTGTCGAAACTCGGTAGCCTGCATAGGGTGACCGCGTGATGTCTATTATAACACTGAGGCCATCGGCAAAAAATTGCAACCTTGCTGTCTCGACAGCATTTTTCTTTTCTTCGTTCCTTTTAAACCTCTTCTGTCCCTTCTTTCTAACGTTTTCATCAGGAAACGCTCGCGCACGCTCGGAAACATCGCGCGTACAATTTACATCTTGAAAAAACTTTTTCTCACAAACTAGAAAAAATTTTGACATTGAAAATCTATTTTGACGTTTATTCGCAATCTTGCAAAAAGCAAGTCTGTATTACATGTGTACATTTTTAAACAAACATAATTTTGTCGTTTGTATAAAATTCTCTAGTGGATCTTTGACGACTCTTCGTGAAATTGACTGCCAGCAAGAGCCGTTAAGTTTCTACCGGACTGGCGAGCTCCCGAGACTCTTCAATTTCGCGTGAAGTGACACGAAGCGCGATCTCGAATTCCCGACAGAACAACCTTCTTTCTCCGGATCCGTGGAACCGGTAAGAACATCCCGGGCGTTTCGATCGTAACGCCTCGCGAACGTAACGACTCCGCATTCCTACGAGAAAAATGTCGACCGGGAATATTCCTCCGGAGTCGGTCCCTCGAGGGCGAGAAGGGTGCCGAAGACGGAGGAGCGCGAGGTTGAAGGAACCGAAGGCCGAAGAGAGAAACTCGCGATCCGTCGAGGAAGCGAGAGAGGAACGGGGCGAAAGAGCGCGGAGAGATCCCTCGGAACTGCTTCGCACGTGGCGACAGTCGCGACGTATTCGCGCGCGCGCGCGCGTGCATATATATATTTATAGCGACTGGCGCATTGTCGGCAGAACTTATAGAGAAAGAGAAAGAAAAGAAAACGGGAAGATCGACGGGATAGAATAACGTGCGCGGAAAATTATTGATGTTAAACGAGTCAACATAATCTAGACATCATTATCTTCGAGAGAGCGACGATTATCGCCGATAAATAGCTTTGTTGATCGCGTCTAAAAACAAAAGATCTCGAAGGTCTTCTTTCGCACGCTTGCACCAATAACACGCACGCCCGTACAATATTTACGAGAGAGAATTAAATATCTTCAGTTACACTCGAGTTAAAATCGATAAATCTACAGTTGGTTTCGATTGATTCCGAAACCGATCGAAAGGGTTTTCGTCGACCTTACTACTCTCATCTTTCCGCCCAGCGCTCTCGAGAAGGCAACGATCGTAATACTCGTTGTTTTCATCGCAGTCAAATTGAACCGGCGATTGTTTGGCAAACAAACGAGAACCCCTACAGGCTCATTGCGGCCAGGCGCGATTTGGCGCACGCCGTCTTCCATTTCCGACCTTCTCTTCTCCCCCCAACCCCTTTGCATGTTTCCCCCAGTTCCTTCACACGCGTGGCCGTGCAAAATAATTATATTGTCGCGCGACGAAGTGCGTCCCCCTTGGGTTGTGTCGCGTCGATTTAGTTACGCTTCGGCAAGCCCTTTTCCGCGAAGAAATAAGCGCGGAAAATGATTGCAATGTACGCGGAGAATGGGAGGAAAAGCAGAAACAAACATGTATTTTGTAATTTAAATTTTTAACAGAAAGCAAAAACAAACACATTGTTGAGTTTGAAATAATTAATTCAAAAGTGCTGAATATTGATTGAAAATTAATATAAAACTGAAAATCTAATAGCATACGCCATATAATATTTTTATGAGCAAGTACGTTTTTTAAAACATACGTGTATAGAAAACAATATTGATCTATTATTTATTTTGAAGTAAAAGACTTAGCATGTGGCTCTATTGACGTACCGAATTGAGACTCGCTCGGAAAGATCAACTGACTCTTTCAATGACACAACGGTGACATTCGATTCAAAACCGCACACTCCGCGGGTAAGCGATTAACCCTTTTTTCTTGTCTCGCGAGGCGAGTGGCTTTGTGATCGGCACACGCCCCGCCCTGGCTCTTGCGATCGGCATGTGCGCCGTTGTTTCGCGACGGAGCAGAAACAATGGCGAGAAGTTCGAGGTGTCGCAGGCAGTTTGGAACGCATCGTCGATCCCATTCAACCGACTCATCGAGAGTCACAAACGCGCGGTTCGGTCATGCGAATTCACGACAATGCCGCGAATTGAACGCGAGTTTCCGCTCGATTGGCCGGCAATGCGGTGAAATTAAATCGCGCACGGAAGTACGCGATCATTCGAATATTTGCATACAAGCTCGATCAAAAGTGCGTCGTGTTTGCTGTCGCGCGTGTGTCTCCCGACAACAAACCAATCTCTCTTTATTCGGGACCGGTTAAAGTCGCCTCGGGATCGAAACTCGTTACGAGTACGTGCGCGCGGTACGTTCGATGTTTTAACGCCCCGTTGAACTTTTTATCTTTGATTCTTCTCGTCGCGCTGCCATTTGTGTTTGCAAACGGCACACCGTGTTCGATGAATGAACAGCTCACGTTCGAGACGGATCGTTTTCGTTCGAGATTAAAAATTTTATTAATTGCGCACGAACCGTGCGGTGAAAATTGTAACGTTAGATGAAGATGAACCCCCAGATATATATGTTCAAGGAGTGACGCATCCTATCTCTTTACCGGATCGATCGTGCTTGATATTCGAGATGAGTTGCAATTTACAAAAGAGAGAGAGAGAGAGAGAGACGCGGATCGGGAAGATGAGAGATCCCGCATCCGCGAAACTATAACCGGAGTAACCGTGTAATCACGTAGGTCTCTAGTTTAGTAAAGATAATTGCGGGTTGTCCGGCCTCGAATATGAGCCGTGAGGTTCGTCCGCTCATAGAGACGATTCTCTCCCGAGAATCAAGAGACGGGAGAAGGGAGAGACAGACGGAGGGGACGGGCGGTACCGCTTGTCTCGTCAGAATTAAGAGATCCGCGCGCATCTCCGTGCGTAATTTCTTCATCGTATATTTTCCGCGGTAACGCGCGCGCGCGCTTATTGCCCGTGAAACGCAGGAATTTTAGCCAGCGGGATCTTCTGAAACGTGTCTTGTTCGCTCTCGCAGGCGCTGACCCTCGTTAATATCCGACGCGAGACACTCAACGAGAGACTCGAAGAAGATCGGTTGTGTGTGTGTGTAAGTCTACACTATCTTCTTTGTTACAATATATTTTACATCGATAATTTTATTAAACGAAGTGAATGCGTAATCATCAAAACGCAAAGTCTCCGCATAGAGAGTAGCAAACCGCCGCAGCTGGCCCTGACATGGTCGCTGACTTTCGCGATCGCTTTGCCGGAGCGCACAGTCAGAGTTTAACAACCAGTAATTGTCCGACTTGGCCTGTCGGAGCCGTAAAATCCGAGCGAGAGCAAACAACCCGTCGCGCTCCTTCAGGATCGGCTTGATGCTCCTCGTCGCCCCGAAAACACGTTTCGTCTTTTCTGAAAACGTTTCAATGCACGTCACACGTTTCCCTTCTCACAAATTTTCCCAACAAATGTAACACAGAATCGCATTTTGAAAGAAATAATTTATCTGAAGATTTATAATATTTTTTTTTGAAACTACAATTGTGCTGACACTTTCAACAATTACATTGCACATAAGAATGTGCTAATTACTTAATTGTTTGTATTTTTCGCGGAAACGTCAGTACGTGACAAGGTGCTGATTGCAACGCAAACAAATAACGTAGGGATGTGTAAACGATCTTTGTTGCTAATCACCAATGCTTCATACCGTTTCTTTATTTTCGACGCAACACGTTGCTCGACGGTTGAAATAACTTCGCTGATTTATAACCGTTTTAGACACGTCTATTAACATCCACTCGAACGAAGCGTTCGCTAATTACTCGAGTAACACACGTGCCGATCGTCGTACATCTTTCGCAGTTAAGAGTATATCCTTGTACGAGCGCGTGTCTATACAAGGTGTGTCAGAAAATTTTAAGCGAGATTTGCATTTTTTTTTTTTAACAAACTGTTAGCGTGTGATCTTTTTTGCGCGACGAAAAGATTATTCAGTATCAGTTTAAAATTAATTAAATCGCAGCAGTGGACAAGTGAGAATTTTGCAATAACGATCGCTGTATTTACAAGAGCGAACGTTTGTATCTCCACTTTACTCACGTTCGTGTTACAGCATCCCGCTCGCGTGTTTATTTGCACTCCAAGACTATCTATTATTATACACGATGTTTCAAAGAAAACGAGAAAACCGCGGAGATAAACGAGAAAGAGAGACGCGCGTCTCTCTCCTCCTCGATCAGACTGCGAACACAAATTCAATCTCGTGAAAATGTTGGTAATCGCGTAACGAGCCCTCGGACACTCGTTAGAGGAGAGATCAGGCCCCCGGTCCTCTCCTCTTTTGCCTCATGCGAAAATCCCGTGATTGTTGTAAATTAGCGGCTGCGGCAGTATCTCCGCGGGCAGGGGATAATTCTCCCTTCGCATCCCGCTGGAGCAGACTCGGCTCTCACGTGGGAGGAAAATTTCTATTCGACGCGCGCTCTCTCTCCTTTCGTGTGTAGTGTTTGCTCTCGCGCGTCGCGCGGTGCTGCTTTCACACGCGCGTTATACGTCCGCGCGCGCTATATAACGCTTGCCGCGCACAGACTCCGCCATGCTATGCGTCATTATCGGACAACGAACGCAATGAAATGAGAGAACTGGTTCTTCGTGTGTTGTGTGTCCGTCCGTCTGTATGCGATAGCCTCTTGCCGGTTCCTCTCCATTACGGGGACAAAATGTTCGCGGATGATCCGCGTGAAAGTCTCTCCGCGTAGCGTCTCGGTCATCTCGTGACTTTGCCGCGAATTGAATGTTTAAAAATCGCGGAGCAGGATTTTCAAGAGCGTTTCGAAATATTGAGGATCGTTTGGTTGATTGAAAATATTCGAAAAACTCTTTCGCAACGACACGTGAAGTTAACAACCGAATACGACGTGACGTCGGTCCAACGAGCGCACGGTCCATATCTCCATGACAATAATAGAGATATTTCTCGCGTAGGCCCGTGCGTACCCAAAAAGCGGCGAAAGCTGGCCCTTCACCACAAAAGCAAGCGGTAACGTGCAGCGGGAATAGAAATTGGGAATTAGGCGTTTCGTAGAGAAACCCCGGGACAAGCCACGTCCGCGGCTGAGACTTCTCCGAAAGAATACGAAGGAAACGTTGAATAGCTCGCTCGTAGGGTCGGTGCGCGCATACCTGGGATAGAAAGTTTCAAAAGTATCGAAACCTTTTTTTCTTTTTTTTTTTTTCGTCCAGAAAGGCTGCAGGAACTGGAAAATTTGTCGAAAAAGAAAGAAAAAATAGCCGCAACGGTTCCTTTCGAACGCATTTCCTCGAGTTGAAATTACTCATTGTATTTATTCAGAGGTTTAATAAACGCACGTCACCGTCCTGTTCCACCATCATTCCTGATCTAATCGCTTTTTATCCGCCACTCAAATGTGAATAGTCAGAAGCTCTTAAAACTCTTGCAATAAAAGTAGTTTTGTTTCAAACTTACTTGTTTATCAAAGCGAAGTCGCTTTGCGAACGGACATATCTCGTTCGGGTAGGGATTAGGTGATAACGCGCACGATTGTCGATTGACAAAAGTAAAAGGACGTTGCTATGAATCACGTGGCACGTAACATCCTCCGGCGCGAGACGTCTTCATCCTCGACGTGCGCAACGAGCCACGATGGTGGACGACTAGCCTTTCTCTCCCTTCTTCTCTCTCCCTTCTTCTCACTCTCGGTTCGCACAACTCACGTCCAGGCAATCAGGTATGATTGGCCCGATCCACGCTTTCGCACTAACCACTTTATCAAAGCCGTTCTAAATAAACCTGCATTTGATTACACCCCGCGCCACCTTGTCGTTATCGTTTCTTATACCTTCTCCTTTCTTCGCACTTTGTTGGCTATCGGCTTCGTTCCGCTCCAACGGCAAAGAAGAATTATCTTTGTCGCTTTATCTTTTCCGCCGATTTCACAAAATTCGTTTCCGGCGTTTTCTTCACGTTACTCGCGAGATGATTTCTCGCCGACCGCGTGTGTCGATTTATCTGCTTGCATCTCTTCGACGTATAAAATTTCAACGCACAAACGTTTGTCAGTCACTTATTGTTCCGATAATGTCAGATCGATTATTGAACAACACTGTAATATAATTTATGTATTTGTTCACTTTTGTTTCGAACGAGAAATTTTTATGGTCTAAATTGTACAACAACGAAAAATCTTCCTTTCTTTCAACGGCAAATTCAACAAACAGCTTCACGTGTCATACTTTGGTACATTTCTAGCGAATTTCGACCGTAATTACTATTGTTTTCCGTTCGGCTCAGTAAATCGCTGAGACTAATTCTTGTTTTCACTGTTTTCTCGTCGGCAAAACTACGTCGGACATAGTTCCACGACGATCGAAAAGAAGATCGCTACTGACGAATCGGATTGGCGCTACCGAGCGCCAAGGAGAGCACATCGGAACCGGTATATAATTTGCGAGGTTACCGTGCGATAGATCGGCCGCTCGCCGGGCACACCGGCGGATCAGAAATAGTGTGTTCGTAGTGTTGGCTTGAAGCGCGTCGGAACACAACTGAAGCGGTAGGACCACCCAGTCGGTCGAGGGCCCCTGCTCCGTCCGGATACAGTTCCACGGTATGCCGTGCAAGCTCTCCCACTACCGCCGTCGGCCTGGGTGCCGACATGCTATACTCCCTGATTGAGCTGGACTCTAGCAGGTGCCTCAATGTCTTACTCCAGGGATGGAAGATTGGCTTCGCGAGGAAGGAAGGATGGAGGGAAAGAGGACCGACCGCGGGGGTGAAGGGCAACGAATTGGAAAGAAGAGGAGGGCGGAAGCGAGGGAGTGAGCTATCTCCGACAGAAGGATGGAGTCAACAACAGCGGAGAGTCACGTGGGCATCGCGACCAATGACTCGGTTGGGAAAACAACCAACAAGTTTCACTTCCGAAACTCGTAGATAATAGAAATGCACACAATGTTGCGACTTTGCGATGACAAAACAAGATTCGGTTGACTCGAATTACGTTAAAATTGCTGACAAATGATTTTTATTTTATTTATTTTTAAGTGCGTACGTTTTAAACACTGTCAGGTTTGATATTCGGTGAAATCTCAATCGACAAACATTAACCCCAATCAACGAGTAAAGAGACGAATAAATCGCGCCACACCTCCTTTGTAATACACAGACGAGATTTTCCACAATCTCGATCGTTCGCGCACAGACGTAATTTTCGTGCGCGACTTACATGCATGCGCGCGCGAGATTTAAGTATATACCTGCTTACGACGGGGGTAATTCTACGTCGTCGTACTGCCATAAAGCCGCGGCGTGCAGAGTTCACGGTTACAGGGTCCAACTCGTTTCCCTCTCTCTCTCTCTCTCTTCTTTCCTTCCTCTCTTGTCGGCTCTCGCTCGAACTTCTCTTTGGCGCGGGTCTTACGAGGCTTTATGGTCAGAGTCATGGGATCGTGGACTGGCCGGATCCCATGATCGATGGGGCTTTGGCTTAACCCCTCTAGTCTGGAGCGAACCCGTGGTGCCTCCGGCACGCGGTACCGCGCTCTCTCTCCTTCTGCTCGCTGCGCCGCGTTCTGCTTTCTCTTTTTCTCTGTGTCCGACTCTGTCTTTCTCTTCCGGCTGTCTACGAAGATTTCCCTTCTCGCGAGCGACGAGAAAATATATTATATTTTATCGAGACGGAGCCGAATCTGCCGCAGTAGATAACGATTTAACCGAAAGCTCTCTCTGTTGGCGATCGTAGTCTTTGATTTATGTTCGCGGCCGTGTCGCTCCGAACTTCGAGTATTCACGACGATTAGCCGACGTAACGAGAACGCGGCGGTGTTGAGATAACTTTTTTATGAAAAAAAAAAAAATTTGAATAACAATACAGAAGATTTTTTTTTCGAATATTTCTCCAAGAGAAAACAACTGTGTAAAAAATAAAAACGAATATCTACAGTCGTACCGCCGCGATCAATATGCAAGTAAAAGTAAAGATAAAAAGCGACTCGCCGCGGTCTATGAGCTAATCGTGAAACAACAATTCTAGTCCGCGCACTCGACGGGGGTATAACCGGGGCCCCCGAACTCCCGGCGTGTGTGCAAGGCCCTAATAATATGTGGATGGAAAGATCGTGATGGGATCGAAGGGTTTATTATGTTCCACAAGGAGGGTGGCGCGGTCGGTCGGCAGAGCGCGCAGAGGGGATCGAATCGAGGTAAAAGGAGGAAGAAACCGCAAAGGGAGAAGGAAGAGACCGCAAGGAGAAAGAGGAAGAGGGGGCACAGAAGAGACGCGGCGGCGGAGAAAGGAGACGAGCGAGAAAGAGAGACGAGGGTGAACGGAGGAACGGAGTGAAAGATTTGAGAGTAAAAGAGGCAGATAGGCGGGCACAAAGTCCAGAGAGGATAATTGAGTTATTACTGCAATTGTAGACCACCTTGGAGGCTCCGGAACGACCATAACAGGTTTTGAAAATCGCATTCGTATCTGCCTACGATTCTCCGGCTCTTTAGCGATAAAGGATTATCGTCGGGATACCGATTACGTGCGTGGAGAAATGAGAATCAAAGCGACAGCGACGCAAGAAGGTGCCGGCTAGACACATGCGCGTCTAATCCGATCGGCATGCGGTGTAAACACGCAAGACTAAATCTGTTTTGATTCCGCGCGAAAATCTTCATTTTACGTACATACAGCGAGATGGGAAGAAGTTACTTTCTCGAAGTTTTAACGCTTGAAAATTTGTTAAAAGACAACTTTTGAACATATTTCACTCACCAGCGATCGTTGTAACGAACACTTGTTTCGTGGAATTAGCCGAAACTGGATACTTACCTGAAACAGAAGAAAAATGCAAATTTACAAAAAAAAAAATTAACGCAAAATTCTTAGTAAATGTAGCAATTTAAGTAACTAAAAAGCTAAGCTGCTTGAGAATTTTTTTTACAGTCATAAGGATTCTCGATGATCATCAAATTGCTCTCTTCCGGAGTGGTTATCGTGTTATAAAAGTGTGCGAAGTCAATTTTTTACTTTTCAAACACACCTGGCTCTCGATTTGTTCCACGCATCAAGTGAAACAAACGAAATATATCGTCCCGAAAGTTTTGTTAGCAGTTTTTTATATTAACTTACAAACGTACACACAGAGAGAGATTTCTTTTTTTTTTTTTTTTTTTTTTTTTTTTTTTTGTTGGAATATCTCTCGAAAGATCCGTCTTCAACTTTCGATTGTGAGATGTCAGGCTCGAAGATTCTGATCTCGAGATTTTCTTCGGAGAATCGAGGTAAGGCGTTGGTGACTCGTTTCGACAGCATGCCAACGGAAGGAGAACGTTTCCAAGAAGCGGACGAGACCGCCACCTTGGCTGCGGGCTAAGGAGTCTCGAGCAAATTAAGTCGTTATTCCGGCAGATGGTCAATTTTCGGGAGATCCAGCACGTGATCCCACGAACGACGAGGAGCAACCTGGGCGCAACAAGCTGCGCGCACGTCCCGTCTACCGATTAATTGTTACAGCTGGAGGACGATCACCTTGGAGACCTTGAGTTTGCAACCTCTAAATAAAGCCGACGTCGCTCAGGCGAAACGTCTGAGTTTTGTCCGAAAGCAGCTGATTGCGGTAACACCTTTTAAATCATGAAAATACCAACGGTTTTTCTTGTGCTTAAAACAATGTGATTTTATTTATTTATTTATTTTTTTTTTCAATCTTCTTTCGCAATGCGAATGTTTTTCTATCGCGTTCTCCAAAATGTACCAGTACTACGCGTTTATCCCGAAGATCTTCATTCGCTAAATGCAAATTACAAGAGCGCGCAGATCGCAATCTCGTCCGGCTAGAGAAAGAAGACGATCGGCGCGAGATAAATATATATATATATATATATTCGAGGAACGCGCACGCATACACGAAGCTTATCTAACGCGCGCGTGTCTCTGTGCATATACTTGTTACACATTTGAAGGATTTATAAGTCACATAATAGCCGCGACGGGGGTATTCGGGAACGGGTGAAAAGGAGAAACGCGGGAGAACACGCGGGTGAAGGGAGGACGAGATAAAAGAGAGACGAGAAGAATATGCACACGTATATTATATACACACAGGCGAGAAGCATGTAACGGGAGGCTGCGGATATAAAGGCACGATGTATCGGGATATAAGCTGAGGCCTAGTAAGTTACACCTTCTGTCCTTATCTGTAAGGATCGCTCGGGTACTCGGGTACTCGGATACTACCCGGGCTTCACTCCTCTCTCTCTCTCTCTCTTTATTTCTTTCTCTTCCTCTTTTTCCTCCTCCTCCCCTCCAGTTATCTCTTTTCTCTCCACCGTGAATAACTTTACTACCGGTTTCTCGCGCCGGCTACTAAACTTTCGGGATAACGCGCGCCTTCTACGCCCCCTCCAACCCTTCTCGACTTACACCGCGTACCGGGAATTCTTCTTCGTGGGTGAAAGGACGCGCGCGCGTTATCGGGAATTGGATCAGCCGCGCGCGCCGAAAAGTTCGGGATCGCTTACAAGTGACAAATTTGTTTTACGCGTCAAAATTGCAGATTGTTCCGTAACGCTCGGCCGAGCGGAAAAATTGTCTTTTTTTTTTTTTTTTTTTTTTTTTTTTAGAGCAACAACACGATTTCTCTTTTTCGTTTGTTCTCTCTCCGCGTTCGTTCGGTACGTATCATCCGACGGATCTTCTTTTCTCCGGAGCGCCTTCAAGAGCTAACATTTGCATCGAGACGCGTTTGCACAGAAGCTGTGACGGCTTATTAGCCTGGAAGCAGCTGCGTGCCGGTAATGAGGCTCAATCTCGCATTTATGCGTTCCCCCTTCTTGCTCCCCCGCTCTCTCTCTCTCTTTCTTTTTTTTCTCTCGACCGGTACCCTTTGCTCCGGAGTTTCGTTCTCTCGTCGCTCTTTCTTCCCTTTTTACCGTTCGACAAAAGGATTCACTTTGTGTTCGCGAGAGATGCGCGCCGGCGCAAATTCTTTGCAAACTTCTTCGCGAGCACGCAATTGGTAACGGCTTTATTCTGTTACACTCCGCGGACATAACCGAGGAATTCGGAGCCCCTTCGAAGGCCCATTGTGATTTTAATGTACGCACAGTAATAATAACGAAGTCTGCGGGCGATGAAACAATTATCATGTATACGCGGTGATTCGCGGAAGATTTTCATCGCGCAGTTTCCTCGATCTCGCAGGTAGCAACGTTGCGGAGCCCAAAACTTCTGATTGGGAATGTCGCGCAGTCTGTTACGATGTTTCATTTTTGTTTTTTTGTTTTTTTCAGATACTTACATAACTTGAGAGACTAAAAATGTAGTTAACACGGTGAACATAAAATTCCGGGCATTAACATGAGTTACATCTACGATACTAGATCGAGAAAAAATTTCAACGACCTTTTCTTTCTTTTTCTCTCTTTTTCTTTCTCTTTTCGTCCCGCTCGTTCTGAACGGAGAGCTTCGCAATCAGAGTGTCTTCCACCGATGTCGTAACATCTCGAAAATAATAAAGTTGTTCGTGGTCGTTCCTGGATGTATCGCGTTTCATCTTTTTTCTTTTTTTTTATACTATTCTTTCTCGTTCCTTCTTCTTCGCGCGCGCGAACGTCACACCTACGGGGGAACTACCAGCTCGAGTTGTACTACATCCGCGTTTTATGATGGCCCGCTATAAAGCCGTAGCCACCACCGTATTCGGTATCTGCGGTATGCGTGAATATATTCTGCCTCCGGGGTGGCTTGTACTCTGTATTTACGACTCTTTTCGACGTTTCTTTTCGTTCGCGGCGCGAACCGTGGCCTGCATCGACGAACGATTTCGAAACCGCATTCGGAATTCTGCTGTGAAAATTAGCACGATCTGTCGAATTCGATTGAGGGTACGTCACAAACGAACGACAAAAAATCAAAGTCCATGCGCGTCTACACGCGCGTCTAACGACAAGATGTGTGGAAATATTGCAATTAATTGGTTAATTAACCTGCGCGATATTGTTTATGCGTATTTGCGTTCGATAAACCTCTGTTTTCTCACTCCGCGAGTGTACACATGTCCGCGATCCCGAAAGAAACGATCAAACTACATAAAAAAAAAAAAAAAAATCAAGAAAGAAACACAAGCGGGCGATCGATCCAACGGCAGCGGGAGTGAAGCTGTCGCGATGCCGTGGATCGGGACGAGAACGAGAAGCAAAAGGAAGAAACATATACGGGCCAATGTAGAATGAGGGGGGGAAAAGAAAAAAAGGAAACTCGTCCTGTGCGCGCACAGGCCGCGCTCGCTGACGCGACAAGCTCATTTGTGCGCGACGGCTTCCCATCAAGCGGGATAACGCGAGAAGAGAGAAAGACAAAGCACACACGCAAAAGGACTCCGATCGACGACGTGTGTATACGCGTTTGTTCGCGCGAGAACAGAGGAGGACACGAGGACCGACGACGGCGACGGGACCGGACCCGGAGCCTTACAGGTCCAATCAAGGAAGCGGGATACTACGCTGACGTGATTACAGCCGGCGCGCGTGACCGGAGTTAGTTCGCCGCCGCTCTTCGTTTGCCCGCTTTTTTTCGAGTGGCCCTTTCGGCGTGTTTCAGCCACCCGCTTCGTTTTCTGCATCAAACCCGCGGTAGCAAATTTTCGCGCAGATTCTGCCGAGCGTTTCTCAAGTCCTCCCGTTTGTTCTAGCGGAAAATCGAAAGAGGTGAAGGATTTTTTTTATCTGTTTTGCTCCGGGAATCTACGATATCTCGAGTCAGGATTATTTCGACGACTTTTTCGAATGATACCGTTGAAACAAGCCTAGAAGATTATTATTGGCCGAAGAAGCGATAGCTGCATCCCTGCACGCGGAACGATTTTACAGCGGTTCGCCGGGCCTGTTTTTGCGAGACCGGAGGCCCCGAAGTCTCCTCTTGTCTCGGGCGCTTCTCCCGTGTGTGCTACTCCTTTACGACAGCTATGCTGACGCTCGTATACTCGGCGGTTTCTTAATCACGCGAGCCGAAAACGACGCTTCGCCCCGCGTTGTCGAGTGGAATCCGCGATTTGGAAATATTTCGCCCGAGAAAGTCAATTAGCAGGAATGCGACGGAATCCGTTTCGTTCTCTCGTCGTGCCTTATCCGCTCGCGGGATCTTAACGCGAGAGACTTTTCGAAGACGTTCGCTTGCGTTTGCTTCGTAAAACGCAATTTCTTAAAATTACATTCGCGATGGCGCCGATGATCTCGAATCTTTTTTCCGGATTGCGTTTCCTTATCCGGCAATATTGTTACGAGCGGAGTCCCGTACTAATGGACTCGTAGCAGCTCTCGCATTAAAAGAGCGAAACAAGCCACAATATTTAAGAGAAGAGCGCGCGCGTACCTACATACTTTTAAGATTTCACGAAAAAATATTACGTGACAGCTGTTGAAATACAGCTATATGTAATCTCATTCCCGCAAGTGCTGAGCTTGTACCGCGCGTTTCTCTTGTTCCCATTGAGATAACAAACTTAAAACGGTAAAACACAATCCCGAAACGATTATCGTCAAGTTATCTCGTTGCGTCACGCGAACGAGATTATTTTCGTAAGTCATCTTTAACTGACAGATCACTGGAACCGATTATCCTCCCGATTTTCTCGTCAAGGCGAATCGGCTTCCGGTTCTGGCATCATCTGGCGGCGAATGGCGAGCAATCGGCTCTCAGTTACCGGCGATCACTTCTCAGATGCTACCGACTTAACGGGCTCTTCCCTTCGATCAGCTCCCTACGACCTTCTCCATCGCATTGCCCTTTCTCCATCGACCACTCATCGTCGGTGGAGACGTGGCAACGTCGGGAGAGAGAGAGAGAGAGAGAACGAGAGCGGCAGAAGAGACGCGCGACCAAGATGGAAGGACGTTTATACGGCGCGCGCTAAGGAAAGATGCGCGCGGAGAAGCGCCTTTGTCCGACGAATCGCGCGCGCGTTATTTGTGTTACATACTTGGTCGTCATTGCAAATTTGGGAAGCGTGTCAGGAAACGAGCGCCGTGACTTAACAGGTCGTGCGCGCCGATCGACGAGATTAGCGAATATCAAGTCCGGGACGTTTAACAGATCGCGGTTTATTGCGATACAATAACAAGCGACCTCGAGCGAGACGCGATCGTGCATCCGCTACGACGATATCTCTTCATCAAGCTCTCGATCCGTTATACCGATGTGACGTAACGAACCATCCGAAAACGAACGGTAAATAAATCGATGAGATAAATTAAAACACACAAGCCGATAACGCGAATAACAACAGCGTGTAAACAGATCTATCGAGACTAACGAATCGTCGAAGGATATCCTACGCGATCGAGACGACGCCAGGTGACGTCATAATTATCGCCCGAGAAACGCTGTTGTACAGACGATCTCTTTAATCGCTCGCGATCGCATGACCGTCTGATAAATTGCCGAATTAATCCACAGGCTCGCGCGACATCAACAGATACGATCGCTTGAGTAATTTTTTTTCTTTTTTTTTGCACACGCGCACAGAGAACGCTTACTTGTGTGTGCGCACGAAAATCAGAATTGCGTGCGAGTTTCGCGCCGGAGAGGAGATTCGCGCGGCGCCGAGTGTGCGCGGCCCTGCGCATATATCGTGATGCTCCTCGAATGGAACCCCCGAGGGAGAGGAACGAGCGAAGTCGGGGCCGGCCTGGGTCCACGATGATCTATGGCTCTATCGCGTTCGGAGTCTCAGATCACAATCGTTCCCCTTTATCGTATTCCCTTCGTGAGTTTTCTTTCTTAGCAGGTGCCCGCCGTCCGCTGCACGGCGATATATTACGTACCGGGTGTCTGCATTTAATTTCGCGTGATTCTCGTCGCGATAGATCATCGCAAGCGCGGGACCATATTCTCCGGTCGACAACAATGCCCTCGCTCTTCCACGATTTCCATTATTGTTGCTAATATTATTACTCACTTCTGAAACGTCTAACGTGATACGTCAGGCGTACGTTTACGTAATGAGAAAAATCGTAATTGCGAAATATGTCACTGATGTCGCGCGAACAGTTTCCGAGCCTCTTTCTCTCAGAAGCTTAGACCGAAGATTTACAAGAAGCGCGAAATTTGGAGACGACCGTCGCTTCGCAAAAACGCGCGTCTTTCTTTTTCGATGATGCCCCTTCTTAAACTCCGTAGGAGTGGCCGATAGTTAGCAAGGACATTATAAATTTGGATGCTCCTCTGTGTAATTATCGGCGATACCAGGGGCGTGCCAAATCTCTCTCACGTTCGTTTCGGCAGCGGTTCCCTGGGCAGCAGCGAGAAGGGGAACACGCGGGTGCCCCCGCTGCTTCGGGACGTGTACGAAAATTGCGCAAGGATATATTCGCTTCCCCCCTCGAGACGATCCCGCGTGCGCGCCACGTGGTGGTGCGCGCGTGCATGTGTGGAAGACACAGGAATTTCACGTGGCACCAGGATACTCCGAAGAAAGACATTATTGAGGGAGGGGCACCGCGCGCGAGATTTTGAATCTGCAGGGCTGCGCCCTGCGATCGAAGTCGCGAATATATTCTAGAAATTCGAAATTCTATTTCAACATTGTGCACTTGAAACTTATCTTTCGTACAATTGCAAGTTGTTCTCCTTGCCTGCCTTGAATATTCATTTCTCGTCACAAGTTATATTTCACACGCACACACGCACAATAAAATAAAGTCATTTGAGAATGAATAACAGTTATAAATTGAAATGTATAAATAAAGTGACATTTTTCCCGATACGCATTAAAATAAATTCTCGTTCGTTAATGAATAAAACATCGATTTTATGTGGTTGATCGCTTCATTTACTATCATCCAAAACCGGTACTCGGAACGAGATGCGGAGCGAATATACGCGGTATATGCGTCGAGACTGCGTGATGTTTGTATCTTGTGTTTCTAAGCGCGAAAGTACGTACAAGACGCACAACGTCGTGATCAACGATTCTCGATCCGATCCGGACATCGGCGTATTGTAGTAAAATGCGATGTAGGAAGACGTGCAAAACGGAGCTGCGTAGAACAGTGAAGAAGGAAGAACGACAGAGTTGCGGAAAGGATGCCGGAAAGAGAGAAAAGCAAGAAAGAGGAGGAGAGACTCCCCTCTCGGTATCGAGAGCGAGCTCGATCTTCGACTGCTCGGCATCAAGACATTCGAGACTTCGACAGGGCAGCAAGATCGACTACAGCTCAATCACTCTTCGTCTCGTATCCTCTTCCGCTCCTTCTCCGGGGCCCGAACATGTCTTTCTCTCTTTCCTCCCCTCTGCCCGTATGTTTCCTCCTCTTCCCTCGTCGCTGCTTCCCTCACCCGCGAGACTCTTCCAGCGTCTCTTTCCTCTCCAACGGTCCACTCCGGCGTTCACCCGGACCCATCGGACCCGGGGTCCACCATCCCCACTCCCGGTCCTCCTCGAGGCTCGTCTTCTCCCCTCTTTTCGCTCTTCCGTTATCGCGTCCTGATCTCGGAGCCTCTCGGCTTCACGTGGCGTGCCCTAATGACGTCTCGGAACGAACGGGTACCACCGCCATCTAACAAGAGACTTTTTCACGTTCCAATGCTAATCCTCAAGGAGTCGTCTCGCCTCCGACTCACTCACCATCTTTTTCTTTCTCCCTTTTTCCCTCTCTTTTCTCGTCTTCCGCTTCTCGTTTCGTCTCGTGTCTCTCGTTGCATCCGCTCGTGTTCCGTACATACTAAATAAAGAGGCGCGCGAGGAAAAAAAATGTGTACACTTCCAATGATGTTAATTCATCTTCCTTAAGCAATACGCTCGTTATGACGCGTCATTATCGAATCGTTCGCTAATCACGCCTCGTTTTTTCTAACGGCACATTGTGTTTTCATAAAGTGTCTCTTCAATTTTCTCACTTCGGCCGGATCGGGACGTGTAATTAGGCGAGTGCGAAATTGACGGAAATTGAGCGCACGTAGAGACGAGGCACGTCTCTCCCGCGGGGACGAGCGAAGTCGCGCCCAAGGTCGACTTCTCGCGAGGACTAGTCGTCGCGATATCGTCATCGCGGCGACGAGCACGCCGACACACGGGAGTCGATTGAATCAGTCGCCAGCGTAAAAAGGGAGAACGGGGCGCAAAACAAAGGGAGTCGGGTTGGAATCTCTACGGGTCCCAGCGGCGCACCGGTCAATAGGCGGAGTGCGCGCGAGTCCAGTGTCCAGAGTGATCTCACGGTGAAAAAAAAGACTTCGGGTTCTCTCGAGTCCCTGGATGGCCGGCCTGAACCAGCCGCCACAACCGCTAAAAACCTAATTAGATGTCATAATTATATCCAGCGGTGCTCAACCGCCCCGTGTTCTTCGTCCTCATTTCTCTCTCCCTTACGTGTAAATTCTCTGCGTTGCTCTTCCTCGAGATCTCTGCGCGCAACTTTATTCAGGGAAGTCTCTCTTTCCGATTCTTTCTCTCTCTTTTTCCTTACACGAAACGTATATAACCGTTAACAAATCTGAGAGGGAAATACTTAAGCGCCACATCGCGAGGTAAAATAAGCGTTGTCGCCAGTTGTTTGTTATTTCTTTTTTTTCCGGTTTCGAGAACTAAGCACGACCTTCTCGCAATTATACCTGGTGGTATACTTGGTGTTTATTGTCCGCGTCAACGACCGAACTGCGGACTGTCGGCGATATTTTAACACACGCACACATAGTCTCGTTCTCTATCTCTTTCTCGTGTTAATTACTATTATACAGCACGCAGCGGGCGCGTAGTACTTGAGTAACAGTGTGCGGCTTGAAACGAGATACTCCGCACCTCGCGAACTTGCTGATACCACCTGTTGAGCCTTAACGTTCGAACATTTCTTACTGATGGTGACCGGAGAGGGCGGAGGGAAGCCGATCGGCAGAGGGACGTCGATGAGTGACAACGCGCAATAATTAACAAGCCAAATTAACACACGAAGGCCGCGAGAAAGTATTTCCACGCGCGTATAAATATCATTGACTATTTAAAATAAATAAGTGAAGACATAAAAAAAAAACTTCACGAATATCATGCGAGAAAAACAATTCTTTAAAAATATCTTCCTTAAATTCCTGTATAATATTTAAGCCGCGACTGTTTCTCGTCCTCTCCTGATCGCGGAGCGAAGCGCTTTCTGCTCGGTATCCGAATACATTGTACGTTTGTGAAACAAGATATACTCGGCGCTCTTCAAGACTCGCCGCGATACCACCTGTCGTGAGTTTTAACGCAATTCGTGCGCGAGCAGGAGGTCGAAATCGCATGCCTGACATTTGCTATCGTGGCGCCGTTGTTTGCTCGGTATAAAATACGCTCATGGAAACGCCGTTGCCCCCCCTCGATGGAGATCAATTAACAGACGATGATGGAAAATGGACGCCGATCGATTTATCAGAACCTCATAAGTCAGAGCCTTATCGTAATAGCGTTATTGAATGAGCGCGCTCTATCCACGACTACTCTCTCGCGCGCTGTAATTTTAACGTAATAAGTCCCATCGATCGGGTAATTACGTTACTCCGGACAGAGACGGATGATGGACTCGAGATTGTGTGTGTTCGTTGATCTCCGGCTAATCCGTGAGACAATTATATTGAGAGTTCTCGTTTGAGAATTGCGAGACGGTACTTTTGCGCACGACAATTGTCATTAATTATCTTGCGCTAAACACTTTTATTTTTACCAACCAATTTAGCACGACCTGTGCTAATATTAACGTGATCGAATTGCTCTCGTATCAGATTGAATAAAAAAAAGCAAGCACTTGTACGTCCGGATGAACCTGCGTAACGACACGAGGAGAAATGAAATTAACAGGGGAAGAAATTCGCGTTCGATGAAGCATCGGGGAGAGCTGCTAGGGGCTGGCACGGGACAATACCCACGGGACAAATCGTTTCGATGCTCTGCACAACCACCTGTTGCACATCGTATACCCCCTTAGAATGTTCTCCCCTTTTTTCGAAAGCCAATCGTTTAGAATCCATGTAACTTCAACATGATATTAATTTTTTTTCTTTCTCTCTCTCCTTTGATGTATAAAAAAAACCCGACAAGTACTTCGACGGTATTTTCTGAAACTATTTTAACAATGCTCTTTCGCTTCAGAACCCGCAAAGTAGGCACCGCGCGCAACTAAGTACCGCCGCGTGCAGAGCGGCTTCAGCGCGGTTCTTTTGATCAACAGGTTCAATAATTCATCCGCAACTCGATCGTACGCGGCTTTACACACTTACGCTTGATCGCTTGCTTTTATATCGCTCGCTTCGTGCGTCTCGTGATCATCGCGAGTTTGTTTCGCTATACGTGTGTTTCACGAAGACACAGAACGACACAGTTTTACAGTCTTTTTTGCTGCACTGGTTTTTTTTACGATATATTAAATCTTAAAAAAAGAAGAAGAAAATTACATTTACCGTAGCGTTCCGATATGTTAATTGGATTACGGTCTAAATAACACGCGGACCCGATTTCTCCGCGATCGGTCCTTCCGTTCCAAATATTTTGGAACGCGCGTCGGAGAAAAGTGCGGCCCTGCAGCAGCCTCCCGTCGTGGACCGGTTCAAAAATACCTCGGATGCTCGCGCTGCGGGCGACCGAGCGCGGGGGAGAGAGGAAAAGAGTTCAGAGTGAAAAGAAAGAGACGGAAGAAGAACAACGGCGAGGGGGAAGAGTCGGCGGGAGCGAAGGAGAAAAGGAGAGAGAATGCGCGAGAGAAGACGAGCGAAATTGGCTGAAAGGGAAAAGGACACACGAGTAGGATCCGGGCGGAAGAAGGAGCGAGATAGCGCGTGAGAGAAACGCATGTAAAAAGGCCGAAGCAGAGACAGAGAGAAGAACAAGAAGAAGATGGCACAAGATAGAAAGAGACATTTATTAAAAGAGAAAAGGAAGGGGGAGAGAAAGCGAGAGAAAGAGAGACAGGAATAAGAAAAGAAGATAGCAGATGAAGCGAGACGGGAAGAAAATGAGAGAAAAGAAGAAGCAAGAGAGAAGAAGAAGAAGAAAGGAGAGGGCAAGCATCAGAGTAGCGCGGCAGAACGCGTCTTTATTATACGAAAGGAACGGACGAAGGAACTCACCGACCAAGCCTGCCTCTGATGATGTTGTACTCACGACTCCCCCTCGTTCGCTCGTACCTACTCGCCGCTTCTCGCTCGCTACTCGCCAGGCTCTCGCGCACAGAAACGCGTACATCGTCCGAGGATGGCCGGCCTCGCCCTCCGCGCTCTCCGCTCCCGAAAGGACCTCCATCGGCGCGGAGGTGCAGTCGGGGAAGGAATCGGCGCGATCGTTAAACGGTCAATTATCACCGACTCCCTTCGTGCCTCGCTTTTCGTCGCGCACTCGTTTCGCTCGGCGCTTTGTTATCGCGCGAAACATTAATTCGCGCGGATAAGAGACCGTTTCCTCGAAATTGACGTGACAACAGTCTAAAAAAAAAAAAAAAAAAAAAAAAAAAAAAAAATTGTCAGAAGTATCGATGAATCGGAAAAATGAAATGAATTGCGTTCGAAAAATCGCGGACGGTGTGCGTCGGGCACAAACCTCGGCTACCATCCCTCGACCACTAATGACACCAAAACCGTGACGTCGCGGTAGGTATGTGGTACGCTCGCGCGCGCACTAAAGGAACGACGTGGTAAAATGAAGAAGTTGTGTGGCGGCCGGCGCGAACACTCGGCGGATCTGGATCCACGGAGCCATTAGTCGGCCGAAGCGCGGACCAATAAAAGCTCCGCTGCTGCCGTCCGGCGACCATAAAGTCGTAGGATTCCTTGTTATGCGCGCCCGCGCGACTTCGCTCGGGCGATTGTGCCTTGGAGAAGAGAGGACGGGCGATAAGAGAGCGGCGATTCGAAAAACGAAATAAAAAGAAGGAAGAACAAAATACAACCGAGACGCGGGAATAAAGAGAGGGAGAAGGAGAGAGGAGCGTGCGCCTCGGAGCTTCCAGGTTCCAGTGGGAAAAGGAAAAGACTCTCTTTCCAGTTCAGAGGTAAGGGGGGAAAAGAGAGAAAGAGAGACGACGTTCGGGGGCAAAAGATAGAAAAAGGCGCTAAGAAGGCGCGGCTCTTATAAAATCGTAGCCTGCTCCTTTACTGGCGTCAGGGCGGGAAATTATGTGTACGTTCCGCCGCGGAACCTGTTTCGGGTCGTTTCTCGCGTATAATTGGAACGCGTCCGGAGCCGCGCGGCTTGGGACACATCACGGTCGCGACGCGTCCGGTGCGCGCACGACTTCCTTCGAGCTTTTCGATAGAAGATCTGAGCGCGAGAGATTCCGCGATTCCAGAAGAAAGAACACGGAAAAAAGAATAAATGCTAAGTCCCGGCTCGGGTTTATTTATAGATTCAAATCTTTATTTCACGTTCATTATCGATCCTCTTCAGCGGATTATTTTTACAAACGAGATGAGTTTTATTATCCCGCGTGTTAGAAGCGAAACACACGCGCTTAACGATTAACAAATAAAAGATAAAGAGCAGCGTCATTTTTCTTCGGTAGGAACGCGTGTCGCTTAGAAGAAGCCACCTGAGGGAACGTATTTGCGCGGCCAGCCGAAAATTAGCGCGGTGACGGCGATTAATGACCTCTCTCTCTTTCTCTCTCTTTCGAGCCGGTCTCGCGCGATTTAAATCTCGCCTCTGACTGTACGTTGCGTTTCTTCTCGCATCTGCTCTCGGCGTTTTTGCCGTTCTTTCACGACGGCGTCATAGGGTTACCCGAGTGCCATGAACTTTTCGAGTCAGCGTCCGGCTCGCGATGAACGACCCACGACGCGTAACGTAAACCTTTGACGTCAAAACGCGCGTTCGAATAAAGTCCGATAATTGACTCGGTCGTCAGAAAAGTCGTCTCTCTCGCGCAAAACGAAACTCTCTCTCTTTTTGATCTCTCCGAGTCATCAAAACCGTTTCGGTAATCGTTATCGAGGTTTTATCGGGACGAGCTTTATATTTCGCACAAATAACACTCCTCCTCGGTGTACACAAACATTAATTACCGGCCGGTAGCCGCCGGTCCTTTTGATAAAAAACCATCGACGTACATTTCATTATGGGCTGTCCTTTTTACGAGAGGCAACTCCCGATATATAATCACCGACCTACCGAATTAATGAAAGCAAAATTAAAGGGCCAGTCGCTTCTCATTAATCTCTGCCGCTGGAGGGGAGGGGGAGAGGGGTGCGGACTGGTGAGATCCATGGCGGGGCGCGTGTAAGAAGCAAATGACGGGTACGAAAAGATGATGGACGCGAGTTTTCGGGACACCCCCGTAGCGCACGACGGCGCGCTCTCATCGAGGTCTCTGACTTAAGTGATGGCGGCCATAATGTTTTATGCAAGGGAGTAGGCGGATAGGAACTCGAAAGCACGGCGGGCTGTCAACGCGCAATCATAATTATTTAGCGTTTTCATTAGTCGCCTTTTTCTTAGATCAATTCTTTTGCCTCCGATGTCTTACGGTTTACAAGAAATATCTGATCGGTTTCATCTTCGTGAAATTGCAGACCTTATTAATACAGAGAGGAGAAATTTCGAAAACGCAAAACACGAAGTACATTCATGGCTTTCCTTTCCGAGGAACAGGAATGCCGCTGGACGGAATTTCTTCCGCGATAAGTCAGACGGTCTGATATTACCGAGCCGCGGTGTGGCTTCAATTAACGCGGCCCATTAAGGGCGATTTACATCAGACGCGGGCGCGCGCGAAAAGAATGTCCTACCATTGAGCTTAATGGACCTGTTTGCACCTACCCTTCGTATACAATCCTGTTGCGCTAACGAGACTGTGACGCGCGATCCTAGCGCGGATCGTAACGGATATATCCTTCGGAAGAAACAAAAAACAATAGCTTTCACATCACCTTTACACTCGGACAAACGTAATAAACGTTTGGCAAAGAAAGAATTCGCAAAAATTATTTCGCAAAGATAAACCGTCCGACAATCAGTGACGTGAAGCTGCTTTTGTTTTCTTCGCTGAACAATATCGAGTTATGCTCGCCGATGACGCGACGCCATAACGCGGTCATTCTCGCGCGATATCTCGCGTGCGAAATAGTGCAAGTGTCCGTTGTGCTCCGTCTTCTGAGACTTCCAATTGAAATAATGGACGCATACGACGAAGATGGAAGACGCGCATATATATCGCGCCGGGTCGCTGTGTGCATCGCCACAACTGAAAGGTCGGCGGAGACGCGCCGCGGAATTACGTCGGGCTATTTGAATTTATTAATTGAGCGATATCAATGAACTCGTGCGCCGAAACAGAGCCCTCATTGAATTCTCGCCGGCTGCTGCGCGCGGCAATTCTGCTGCAACGTCTCGCTTCGCGCAAGAGATGATGATGGCGGAGGACTTTTATATTCCTCGGGATATTTGCTTGCTTCTTGCATCTCCAGGAATACGTGCGTTTTTGTTGCGCGAGCAAGCTCTTTCTCTCCAGCTTGTTTATATCGAATAGCAAAATAAAGCAAAGTGAAATTCGCGCGGAAATAAAAATTAAAAAGAAAACTTATTAAATTACTGTGTTTTATCAATGTGTTGCCTGGCAATGTGATTGTTTTTTTTTTTTTTTTATTGCTTTTACGAGCCGAAACGGAAGCACGCCAGATAACGCTTAACGCGCGGCAATGTCTCGGAGACAATTTTCGACTCATCGCGAAACGAAACGCTGCCTCGATTGTCGAGAGTCCACTCGATTATTGGCGGACCAATCATTTTAATGGCTAATGTCGAGGGCGACCGATAACCCCGTGTGATAAAAGAAGCATTTCTTCTCTGTCTTCTCTGTCTTCTCTCTCTTTCTTTCTGTCCGCAGATTGAAGACTGCACATAATGAAGATTAAAGTGCATTGTTTGTTTCCGCGATTACCGAAAGTCACATTCAAAATATGTAAACACGTGATAAAAAAAAATTCAACAAATTGCGCATTCACAAATGTTTTATTGCTCGCACTCGAAGAATTTGAAAATGTTTTCAAAAAAAATTTCTTTCCGGTATTTTTTTCGAAAATTCGAATTTAAAATTCTCGTCGCTTAGTTTCGCATTTGCGAAGGAAAGGGCAGAACCTCTGACAGTAAAGTGTGCAACATTCTTTTTATTCTCTCTTCTCGACAGCCGAGAATATACCATTGAGAACGGCATGCCGGCGCTTTTCTAACCCTTTCGTCAGTCAAAACGACAAAAGCACCTGAAACGAGACCGGACACGGCGTGCTGTGACTAATGAACGGTCGGTAGCGGGAAGAAGAAGTGGACGGTAAAAATTTAAGCGGTAGACCACGTCCAAAAAATATCAGAGCGTTTTCGGCCGTCAAGTGCCAACGGGGAGACTGTACCGCTTAATCCTGATTAATGTCCTTGGAAACTCGCGCTAATGCTAATGCCGGCCGAGAGACCGTGTCTCTCTTCTCCCGGCTCCGTCCGTTTCCCTTTCTTCGCCTTCGTCATCGTTCCTCCTCATCCAGATCTCGCCGCGTTCAGGTCGACGACGTTTCATCGCCATTTTGAAATAGCGAGAAATACAAACGCGTTCCTCGCGGGATCGGCATCAATTCGTCAGAGAGATTTCAGTCGATGTAGAACGAAACACACGACGCTCGCGTTTCACGTTTTCTAAATACGCACACGCTCGATAATCAAAGAAGGAGTAATCAAAGAAGACTCGTCGGTGAAACTACAGCGAGGATAATCCGCTTTTATCCAATTTGTCACGCGAGAAGCGAAGATACGTCCGTTCTCTCGGTGTGAGAGCCGCTTGAGGATCGTGACCGACGATTGAGTTGTATCCAGCGTTTGTTAAGGCCGCTAGAGCGAAAGAGAAAGAGAGCGCGACAGCCGCGAGAGGGGAAAGAGAGAAAGAGAAAGGATTATGAAGGAGGAGGAAACGAAGGGAGGAAAAGAGAGACCGAGCCGATGAAGGGATGGGAGCGCGAGGGAGAGAAGAGATTCCGATCGGGACGCACGAGACGATGCATCATCTACGGTCTGCCGTGAATCGGACGAGGATAGACGATAGTGCGAGCGAGCAGGACGGAGGACGTAAATTCACGTGCACACGAGCGAAGAAGACGCTCGCGCGCGCCGGACAAAGAGGTGTGCTCGTGCGGTAAACTCGCACGATCTTCGCGGCGCGTAAACCGCCTCTGGCCGCGCATATATATGTACGTACGTATACTACCGCCTGTGTCCGGAGGCGGTTTGC
>QVNV01024465.1:0-42534 GCA_014825455.1 Pseudomyrmex pallidus | reverse complement strand
CGTTAATAAGACTACATAAAAAAAAAAAAAAAAAAGGTGCTTTTCTCACTGAAACGTTTTCTCACGCACGTGCACACCACTACTCGTCACTCGTTGCACTTTTTCCCGCATGCGCAGTCGTGGACATTCAAGAGGTGCGTGCCTATAGCGAATTCAGTCGGTTAGCACGTGTTTGCTCGCACCACCACAGTTGACTACAATACTGTGCACATAAATACTCCGGTTTGATTAAATATTTGCGTCCGGGCGGGATGCACACAGTGACATTTTTACTCCTTTTCCGTTTTATCGGTCAGAGTGAAATTCGATCGCAATCAACACACCGGCACATACGCCCACGTGTTTGACGCTGATATGATTAGTAAGTACTTCTCTCTTTAAACGTACAATGTATTAGAAATTTATTAGAATTTTCTTGCAGCGTGACTTTTGATGAAGCAGTATGTGCTTTACATACATGGTATTATCAGAATTACGATTGGGGAAAGATGCACTTATATACCGTCTCGCACGTAGCAATGTGGTTACGTTGCTCTTCTGAATAAAATATGCGAAACGCAGTAGAATTTATAACGTTAGAATTAAGACCGCGATTGCGATCGTGCAATGTGTTCATCGCTATGCGGGAAGACGTTTGCTCAAAAAACGTTCGAATTAAAATCCTGGAAAGTAACATAGTACTGACACTCAGAGACCGTAGTGTAAGTTTTTCATTGCCATCCGTGAAAGTAATACCTACTTCGCTGTCCGTGTTGAGCGTAATGAGCAATTGGATTTGCTTTCGATTGCAAACCGCACCGTTAGATTCCGTATTCGGATCTTTCAATACAGAAGTTGTGACCGACTCGGAGATTCGGTCTGAGGTCAGATCCAACGTTGTGTATTCACCGCCGATTTTAGACGATCTCAAGTTGTTGTGCAAAACATCCGAATGCGTCATGTTGTGCGCTTGTTGCAAGAATGTTATTTCAAAGCCGATTAGTTTCAAGAGATTCCTACCGGTACCTGACACGGATTACGATCCGAACGAGTGGTTCTGTTGCAATCACAATTCGAACATCGCCGCGACCGACCTACAGCCACGAGATTCCGATTATTTGTACACTTCCTGCTTCTCGCTACTGCATAAAAGTATCTTCAAAAGCACCGTGTATCTAGACAGCAAAACATTGACTTGTGGTAAATGCTTGTTACACATAGGCACGCTTTACAAGAACGGTTTGTACAAAATCTGGAACTGTTGCGTGGATCACAAATTGCAGAGCGATACCTCCCCGAGCACTGTAAGCGCCACCGATCCGCTCAATGATTTTTTACTGCTCGTAAGAGACTCGTTGAGCGAAATACTGGGAGAGGAAATTGTCCTACAGACATGCGTCGGTAGACAATCTCATTGTCTTTTAATAAAGCCAATGGATCACAAGTTGAACTTAATTACAGAACCCAGTCGGAAGATTCCTGGTGATACTATTCCCTTGCAACAGAAATGCGTTACCAAAGTTTTGTATAAATATGAGACAAGTAGAGTTAGCGCTTCCGTTACTGTTAATTACTCAACTACTAGATATTACGAAGTTGGATTGCCAATAATAGAGGCTGGATTGAAGTATTTGTTGTTGTCGACGAAACGATTGCCCCATGTCCACAGGACAGTCGTTGCAGACTATTTTCTCGGTTACATTGTTTCACAAGAAGTCAACTGAACGGTATAATTTATTGTCAAAATAATTATTTTTATATATACATATTTTTTTTACACACACGTATTTTTTGTACTTATATTTTCGTATATAATATAAACAATAATTGAACATTTTGTCGTGTACATGATGTATACTTGAAAAGACCAAGCTTAATATACAGAACAATCCATTAGACGGCAAAGTACACGAAGTGTTCGAAAATAACAAAAGGCGTTAGAGGAGATGTCAATTGTTTTTCTGTTTCTTTTTTTTCGATGTAGGTGTAATAGGAATGTTATTTACTTCAACAAATAAAAACATTTTATTCAACCAAGCGTTTCCAATTTTATGAATATAAATTGCAGTGTAATAATTTTAAAGGGAAATACTGTGTAATTAAAATTAGACAATATCATTATTCTAATACTACATAATATACGTTAGACTGTATTTAATAATTTTATCTGCGTGACGATATACATTGAGGCTTTAAAAAGAAAAAATTATTGTAAAGTTTTATTGGTGTATATAGAGAAAGAGAGAAAGAGAGAAAGAGAAATACGCGAATTATAAGAATTAAAAAAATAAAGTCCTAAGCAATTATATTATTCATCGACGTATTGTTTTGTGCATAAAAAAGGCATAGGTTTATTTTCAGAAATCTATTGTTGTGGAATGCCGACCTTTCGTATTTCTGTTATCTATCGTGGAACGGACCTTTAATGTGGCATGCAACTTATACAATATGACTCATATTGTATTCGAACTTGCACGTAAGATGTACCCATAATTTTTTTTCTTATTATAAAACAATCGCAGTGTCAGTGTTTACAAAGATAAAAAAAAAAAAAAAGATCATGTGTATACATAATTTAACGACACAACAGAAGTTTATACAAGAGTGTGAAAAGTATATTCTGAGAATATATGTATAAAAAAAAAAAGAAGACGCACACAATTTTATATCATAGAAATTCATTCTCTTAATATGATTAACAAATTATGTTTATTAAAGCGAAATTTAAAACGTGAGGTGGGAAGTAAAACGGAGGATGATATGCATAATGTCACCCGTTTCCTAATCCAACTAAAAAGTAATTACTAAAAATATTTCATTGAAATTGTTCGATTGCAAAAGTATATGTGTGTGTGTGAGTGTATCCTGTATTGAGTCTACTATTATACAGGGCACTTTAGGCCACAGTTTTCTTTTTTTTAATATCATGCTGCAGCTAAACTTGTCGCGTAATACGTTTTATGTATGTAGTTATGTAAGATTCGTTTCTTCTTTAGAATTGCTTATTCTGTCTACAAGAGGTTTTATATACACCCAGTCTCCGTCTTTGGTTTCCTTAAAAAGCTGTTTGAAAAAAAGAAAAAAATGCTAGTATACAATTATGCGATGTGTAAAACGACAAAAAAAAAAAAAAAAAAAGAAAAAATTAAAACCGAAACACACATTGTACACACGGAAGATAAATGTATCTGCTCACTTACTTTTGTTTGCCACGGTATATTGTTTTCCTTTCGTAGCCGTGCTTCGTCTCGTTGTTTTTGTTCAATTGCACATTTTGCTGCGGTTGCCTTGTCCATGTCGTTGATACGTAGGCCAACTGTGACGTCACGCCAAACTTTTCGCGACTCGTCTTCCTCTTGTTCGCACACGGTCTTAACCAGTTTTCTTTCCGTAGCGAGTTCTCTCACATCGGCAAACATTTCACTCTTCTGAAATACAAAATGTTTAAAGGCTTATAAAAACGTCATATTAATATAATTGGATCTGTGTTACATTCGTGTGCGTATTGTGAGTAAATTTTGTTGTATATATTATTTAATTCATTCGCACGCAGCAGCTAAGTGACACGTACGATGGTATGTGAAATCTCGAATCCTTCTTAAGTTTGTTAGTCTTCTCAACTATCAGTATACATATATTGTGACTTGCGTATCAACTTACACCATCCGCCCATTTTGCTTCCATTGCGCCGCTCCATTCTCCATTTACCACGAGAAACGGTTTTTTATCTGCCGCATGAAACGCCTGACATGTAATCCGATTCCGTTTGCCACCGTAAAACGGTTTCGTTAAGAATTCTACTGTCGCGTGATAGCCAGTTTGCGCGCAGTTTATCGTCACAGTTCCTCCTAACTCTATCCACGGTATAGTGAGGATAGATCTGCCATAACCATTAGGGAAGGTTAGAACGTATTCCTCCCCGTGTTGTAATACATTTACCCAACCCTTTCCCACATTGTGTACTCCTATACTTAAACCCAAGAACTTGCTTTTCGTCCAAACATGAGCTCCGAAACTTATTTTTTTCCCAACATGTTCGGCATAAAATGCACTGACTGCAATCAAATGCGGTAAATGTACAAACCTGCTTCGTTTGTTTGTTTGTTTTTTTCTTTTGACACATGAGCAATACATGAAACTTCGGTATTAAACATTTGAAAATTATTGATAAATATAAATGTTCAATACCTGGTGGATGATGAGACACTTGTTCAGCAATAAAAGCAAGTTGATTTTCCTTGCACCACGGTACAGGGCCATCTGATACCAGCCTGTTAACAAAATCTGCAACCTCATCGGAAGACTGAGGTATGTTCCAATGACACCGAAAAATTTCACCTAATATAGGGTTGTATGGTTTTTTGGCCACACCCGATTTACGTCCCGCATGAAAGCTACACAAGTACCAACGGATTACTTGCACCATTCTCTCACGAGGTGTAGGCATATCTGCAACGCTAAATTTGCAAAGAAAAAATTAGAGATGAAACATGTTGCACAAAGATATTTGAAACAAACGGCATGTAACACACACAATCTTACTTTAAACTGAATAATTTAAAGTGAACGTACCTTACAAATTGATCGGGATGAGCAAAGTAATCCGCATACATCTCAAGAAGTGACCTGCGTTCTAGGATAAATGTTGGTAATGCCACCTTTGTCAAATCCATCCCAATCTTCACTTGCGATAGAAGATGTGTTACAACTGAACCGTGGCTCTCCATAGAATCCACTGAACAATAAAAGCAACAGAAGTAAGAAAAATCTTAATTTACACATAGTGGCATCATGCAACACTTTATATTTGTTCATATATTACCTTCTGTTTCGCTTTCTTCTTCGTAAAGAGCTGTAACAGATGTATAGTTATAATCTCTTTAAATTTATGAAGAAAGATTTGGTCATAGGTATATTCTTTTGGAATAAATTCGACATAAAACACAAGAAAAAAAAATTCTATTGCGCGGTTTCCGGGCTGGAACCCACGTTGGTGTTACTTTCATATCATTCGTTACATTAGATATTATTTCATTCAGTTCGTTCCATCATTCATTCGACAGGCTGCTCTTAATCCTGACGAAGTAAACTGAAACATCCAACCCGGAAACTACGCGCGAGAATTTCTGCAACACATCACGAAAGCATCGAAGACATTAAAGACATTATTGTTTATAACAAAAAGTAAAATAGTTTCTTCCTATTTACCATTTGTTGTTGTTCTTTCAGTAACATTATTCTAAGAAAAATGTGGGACGTGCAAAAATATCAGAGAGAGTTTTTTTTTAGCCACTACATGTGTGTATAAGATTTGCGAGAAAGCTCCGAAAATTTATGCAGAGACTTAACCTGAAGCTTTTATTGCAAATTGCGATTCTTGTGACATGTGCACTTACGACTTGAAGTTATGTCCAACATATTGTCTCGCCGGAATAGACCAATTTGTATCCATTCCTACACTCATTCCCGAGACTGAATTTCTTAGTAACGCCGAGTATTTCGCCGAGTGCTCCGATAAAATAGCAGACGACAGAACATCAAGTTCTGTCGAGATACTATTTTCCCGCACGTCGTCATATCAATGAAACATTTTATCTGTTCGACTTATTTTCGAATGATTTCTTTTAAAACAAAACATCATGCCAAACATAATCCTCGGAATTGTCTGCTCGCAAAAGACATTTGTGGAGAACGCTAATTCATACGTCAAAAACTATATTCGCAATCACTGCGAGATCAATAGCGGGTCGCGGTGGATAAGGCAGTTTGTTGCTGCAGTCATGTGCGAGATATGTGTCTAAAAAAAAAAAAAAAAAAAACATAGATAAACTACACAAAAAGACGCGTTCAAGTTCTGCCTGCAAGTAGGTTTTTTTTTTATGCGTTGCAAGACAATGCAAGGAATTGCAGTTTTCAGATTGGTGTACTTATCCTTTTCCCCCTCTGTCTCTCTCTCATCTTACATAATATGAAAAAATTGTATAAATTGATTCTATACATAAAATGCATACGATTCTGAAGATTATTTCACTTAAAATCTGATGTAAAAAAAACAAAAAAAACTTAAATGTAATTACAGCAAAATTTATCGGTTTTGTTTGTTTCTGGCTCTGTAAATCAAATGTAGTCTGAAGCCGAGCGACACACGGTGCCTGCTGGATTGTTTGCGTGTTTCTGCTGGCCATCTTGCTGGAAATTTTAATGGTGTGTAGCAAGCACGCAAGCAATCCAGCAAATAAAAAAGCATCGTGCGTACGCTGGCTTTAAGAATCGAGGCGCAGCTGTTCGGTTAGCAAGAATGTTCATACCATGTAAAGTCAAGCTAGCAACATGGCCAACAGCCCTTCCAGTACTGCTGCTCCAGTACGGCAGCAAGCAAACAAATTCGGCAGGTAAAAACGCATCGAGCGCCGCTGGCTTAAGAATGTTTTGGAAGAAATTGTTTTTCTCATTTTCTAAACATCTGTCATCTTACACTTGGTTATAACTATATATCTTATCTTCGAATATACAGAGATATGACTTTTATAACACTAATTTTGATCTGAAACCTACTATAATTAGTAGATTACAACGAAACTGTTACAATATATCTCTGAAATAAATTCAATATAAAACAAAAAACATATTGAAAGTAATAAACTCACCATCGTAATCTACTGAGCCATCGAACTTGACAGGCGGCCCTTTGCGTTTATCTCCCATTGAATGTTCAACGGATGAATGTAATCGCTGGTTATCCGAACGCCTGAGGAACATTCACGGAAAAGTCATTTAATTTCAATTAAGTAAGCATTGGAGCACGCAAGCAAAAGACATTGCGTGTAGATTTAACACGCAAATAAAACACTAGTAGTCCGACTCTCTTCAACAGTTACTGCTCCCAATCAGTCCACTCACGCATACGCAGACAAATTGCTTCTCTATAAAATGAGTAAGATGCAACTGTTGAGGAGTTCGACTGTATTTTTTCGCGTATAGAGATATTGACTCATTATACTTGCAGCGCAATGTGGTTCTGAACCATCGGAGTCGGTATCTCGTCCGCGGCATCGAAGTAATCGTCGTCTTCGTCGGACGATGAGTACGAGAATTGCGGCACTGGTAAGTCTCTATCTACAACTGAACATACAAAGCTAATGCTTCAACCGTACAATTCGCAATAAAAGTTCAAAATAATCTTATTCAATTCGCATCGGAATAAGCAAATGCGTAACGACATTAACCATTTGATAACGTAGGTACTCTTGGTTCTATACACTCGGAACCTAGTTCAATGCCAGTTTGCACTGTCATTTCCGGTGCTCTATCTGCAACTAAAAAATTTAGCCTCGAGTAGTTGATTTAAACAAGTTTTTGTTTTATTCGTAAGCATAAACGTAATTTATGCAACGATAAAAAAACTTGTTCTGCTCACCACAAGGAAGCGGAGGTGATATGTGAATAGAATTTGATGGTCCTCTGTACACTCCGTTAACTGGTATTGCTGTGTTCTGAAAATATCAGCATGTAAAGTAACCGTAATAATAACACAAAATGCAAAATAATTGCAACAGAATAAAGCACGCTGTACCTTTGCAATTTGTAATTGGACAATGGTGTGTTTGACGGAATTCAGCATGGCGTTAGCTTGCTCCAAAATAGTAGAGTATTTTTTCTGTTTCTCTTCATCCTCAGCTGCATCTCTCTTGTCTTCAATTAATTTAATTTGATCGATCAAAAGTTGAAGGTAAACATCAGCCTCAGCTACTTTGCGATCAAAATCATGTTTAGGAGGCGATTTCTTAGGATCCCATCTCTAAAAATCAATTTTCTACATTACATTGTGCATTGCAATGGTTTCCCTAATGATATTAGTTTGCTCTTTTTATTGTTATTGTAAGAAAACGTGTTCTTCATACCGTGTGCGAGTGTCTGAGTATTGTGTCTTCCAAGGCGCGAACCCAGCATTCTCTCTCTTCTCCATTACGCGTTTGAAAGTGAAACGTCTTAGGATCATCTTTAGAAGAGGCTGTTGTGATGGTAAATGTGCTGTCATCCTCATCATCAATACCAATTATAGCACCTCTCAATCGTACGCAACCACGACGAGCACCACGCATCATTTTCTCCTTACTCTAGCAAAAGGAAAAAGAAACAAACTATTAAAGTATTTAAGAGATTACTTGCAACAGCAGAAAGATATTCAATTCTTTAAAAAAAAAAAAAAAAAAAAAAAAAAACACGTGGATCTGTTTGACTACATAGTAAATGCATTCTCTCGCAGAATAACTTTACCGTGTAATATGACAGGAGACCAGCATTGTCATCCAAAACAAACCACCGATATTGCCATCCATTAACAACATTTGTCCACTTGCTGAGTGAGCCCTCCATTGTTGACATTCTTAACTGTTGCTCACAGCTCGTTGTTCAGCGAGCGAATTTCTATCAAATTCTACGTATTTCACAGTACATATCTCAAACGAAGTCACGCACGGTCATTGTACATACCAGTGGAATATTACCATGTCATATCTTCTTATCTACGGAATGCAGCGTAGTGCTGGCTTTTTCACGCGCATTTGGTGCACAGTCGCTTCTTGACGACGAGACAGAAGGCTAATTCCAAAACGTCATCCGTCTCAAAGCTAGAGCCAACAAAGCTCAAATCAAGCACAATCACGAGGTTTTACATACGCGCCGCCATCTCTACGTGAGCAGTGGAGAGAAACACCAAATATGGCGACTTTTTATCAGTCGAAAAGTGCAAACGCGTACCTTAGCACGGACAGGCACCAAAATAATAAATTTATTTTGGTACCGCCAGAAAGTTCCTACATTCGCTTATATATGTATATAAACAGCACAGTGGAAAAATTAAATTTTATATAAAAAATTGGACGTGTCTTACACATACAGCAATTAGTTTCTAGTCGCTAGATTTTGTCTACGGGATGCACGAAATAAAATTTTTAAAATCTTTATTGCAAATATATATATTTTTTCTTGCTATGTATACATTTCATGCATTTATGAAGTTCATATCAACCAATATAAGATATATTAATTAAAATGCCGATAAGAGATTAATTGCGTAACTCGTTCTTTCTAGTTTCCCAATCCCAGCGCTCTTGTCCTTTGCGAAACGTTTTCATCTGCGGATCGATATTAATATCCAGATAATCGTACGAATCTCGGCTTTTGAGTGGTGTCCACGTAACTGGAGTCACCTTTGCAGGAGTTGGATTTCTGAAGACAAAACAAATTTAATTATCGATAAATTTGTCTGTAAGAAATTCTTCAATTTGATAAGATCAAAAAAAACAAGAAATTTAATCTCTGTGTAATACCCTGTTTTTGAAAAATTTGTCCACAAGTCCGTCATGTATTCTATCATCTTGTAATCATTCGAGCCAGGTGTAGGTTCTGATAAGCCAAATTTATCTAACATATCAGAAGAAAACAAGAAACAAAGATCTTCGCCATGGCTCGTTCCTAAAATATGTGTTCATTATTTCTTTCTTGTAAATGTTACAGCTTTAAATATTACAAAATCACAACTTTTATAAGATTGTGATCACATGTACGTGATGTTATATATTTCTTTAAATAAGTAGATAGCACATATACCTTTCATCGTAGTTTTTAGTGCTGCTCTCATGACAGTAGGTTTTTCACTTGCGTATGAAAATTGATACAGATATGTGTTGTTGGACTTCAGCTTTGTCTGAAGATCAGCTACTTTCATAGATCCACGAACGAATATCGCGTCGGTGAAGTAATCAACTAAATTTGATAGATTTTTCTCTGACACGGGTTTA
This sequence comes from Pseudomyrmex pallidus, assembly GCA_014825455.1. NCBI lineage: Eukaryota > Metazoa > Arthropoda > Insecta > Hymenoptera > Formicidae > Pseudomyrmex > Pseudomyrmex pallidus. The sequence goes on along the minus strand of QVNV01024465.1, from coordinate 32,752 downwards.
TCACCCAAGTACAGAGAACGCAAGTCTTCGACTGTCATCGACATATTTGCTATCTCGGACAAAATCGTGGGATGCACAGCGGTTTTGAAGTCCGCATTGATTTTCTCAAGATCTTCTTTGGTGAGATCTATGATTTCAACGTTACATTACACTGATTCTTCTCAGAAAATCTCATTATGAGAGAAAATTAAATTACACGTCTTATAATTACATAAAATTGTTACGCATTAATGATACGTAAATTAAAAAAAAAGGAGTTTTTTTCAACATCTCGTTAAAAAAGAACACGAGACGATAACGAAAATTCATGCATTCAAAACACATTTGTAAGTAAAACAAAACATCGCGCGGTAAAAAAATCGCTCTTGTATTCCATATAAATAGGGAAGGAAAATTGGAAAAGAACAAAACCAATGCACTTACGTCCTATAAAGTTGCTGTCTATCAAAAATATTCCTTCCTCTTTAGTAAAACCCAACATAAACGGTATCCTAACTCCGCGGTTTATATAATTTTCTATGGGTTCCGGAAAGAATGGATTCGATGATGCGGAATCCATGCTCGGCGTAAATGCGAGATTTGCTGTACGAGAGTCCTGTATAAGATAAATGTTATAACTAAATATATATTGTATTATTTATATATACATAATGTACACGTGTATATTAATTAATTAATCGCGAGATCAGTGTATATTTACTTTTGTCGTAAAAAAATATTTCTGATATGTTGTTACGAGGTCTTTCGCGTCGGTTGTTTTGAGAAACTCGTAGGCGACTTTTGGGTCAGAGGTCTCTTTTCCAAGCATCGCAACAAATTTGAAAGCTTTGTTGTCGCTTTGTTCAGTCCAGGCCCAAGGGTTTAGAGCGACACCGCTTTGAGAAATGGCTTTGTGAAACAAACCTGTGAAGCGCAGCAGAATCGCACATATTTTGTTTAGTTTAAAATATTCTTTTTGGAATCGTTTTTGTTGATAATAATTAACTCCACATAAATGTTGCGATAATAAAACACGTGTTTGATGATTTTAAGACATTCTGTTTTGATTTCACGATAGATTTGGATTTACCTTCGGTAAACGGAGATAGAGCCAACAAATGCACAGCTGCACCACCGGCGCTCTCACCGAAAATGGTGACGTTCTCTGAATCGCCACCGAATTGCGATATATTGTCGCGGACCCATCGTAATGCCAGAGCCATATCCTTTAAACCTTGATTACCCGTTGCTACTTTGTCGTAGAGATTGAGGAAACCTTAGAAAAAGAAACATATTTTATCTTTTCTTTGCACAATTTCGATAAATAGAAATTAATTTCATAAGCAGCCTCGAAAAGATCGGCGAATTTAAATACCTAGAGCGCCCAGTCTGTAAGTCAGAGTCACCAGTACTACTTCCTTCGGGACAATGTAATCGGGACCGGAAAAGGTCGAGGTGCTTTCACCGCAGAAGAAACCGCCGCCGTGGATCCACACCATCACAGCGCGTTTCTTCGGAGGTTTGATGTCCGTAGTGTAGACGTTGAGATAGAGACAATCCTCATCGCCTATAATCTTGTTCGTGACAAAATCTATCTGAACGCTTACATTTCCGTACTCGGAAGCGTCTCTGTCGCCGGACCATGGTTCCGCGGGGACGGGATCCTAAGCGTTACACAGAATTACAATTCAATTGCGATGTTTTATCATTGGCGAAAAACGCGTGCCATATTGCTGTTTTTTTCATGCCGTATTACGTTTCCGATTTGTCGGCAATGGTTATAGCAATAATAATGACTGATAGTGGCAGTGTTATTAATCGTACGAAGACTTTACGAAAATAAATATATATATTTCTTGTCTTGAAGTCACGTCGAGACCGATCATAAAAATGTTTACCTTAAATCTAAGATCACCAACTGGAGGTTTTGCGTAAGGGATTCCCTTGAAAGCGATGTAACTCCCACGACTTCCTTCTTCAACAGTGCCAATTAATCTCCCCTCACGCACGTTTACAGCCACTCTGGGTTTGCTCATGATGAATGCTGAAATTGGATAGATAGAGTGATGAATTAATTTTATCATTCAAAATTTTTTTTAAGGTAGCGAAGATTCAGGAGCGAAAGAAACGCACACTGTCTTTAGTGTACATGTAAATGATTGTATATGCAAATGAGATTGATAGACAACATGTTTTCAACTAGTTGCTCGCGCATGAGATGTCAACAAATAAACGTATATATGTGTGTTATATACACATATGTTAGATAAAATTGTTATGTAACAATTAACTATAACAACGCAGTAAAAACATATACCTATACGGATATTAGACTTGCACACTGATATCGTGTATAAATGAATCGTAACAATTTTCAAATCTATTTATAATAACGGATAAGATTATATAATCTTATCTGATATTATTTCATCTGATGTTATCACTTACAATTTTAATGTAAAAGATATATCTCTTAATTCCGTCTAAAACTCCTCAAAAGTTCACCCAGTTTTTTTTATCTTAGCAGAAAATAAATATTAACATCATTGATTTTATCATTGTGCGATTTTATTCGCAAGATGTTGAAGAAACAGCAATATGGATCTATAATGTAGTCAGTTTTTACTGTTGTCTATAAAGTGTTCGAAAAACATTACACGTATTTCTATCGATACGCACACTTGTTAAATCCGAATAAAATCAGAAACATGAATAATATATATACTTAATTTTTAACTTACTTATTGATTGATTTTAATTCAAGAAGAGAAGTAGGTGTTTTTTTGAGAGAACCGCAGAAGAACTACGACTGAATTATGAAGCTGATAAAGTCCCCTTATATAGATGAACGCAAGGCTACCGTTCTACAAACGTCGTCATACGGTGTCGTTCTTCCCCCTTTTCTCTATACAGATTTGATTAATCGTTATTTATCGTAAGTCGGCATAACACCTTCATGCTGCGGACTTCAACAACACTGTCCATTCCACTCACTCCCGCTCTTCAGCTGATTAGCGTCGCGCGAAGACGCAAGAAGAGTTCAAGGACGATAGCAGCTAAATATCGGAAGAAAGCTTGTGTAATCCTATACATAAGAGAGACCCGGGGGTCAGTTTTTATCACATCGGATTAATTGTCAGCTTATATCTCGCTCATTATGCAGAAAAATATTTTTCTTTCAAAATTTTTTTCTCTATACTATTTTCATCTAATATAGATAGTGCCCTAGACACACTCTCTCTCTCTCTCCTACTTACTGTTTACAAAAACACAAGATTGTGATAATAAAACAAACAAACAAACGATGTTACATTGCAATTTAACGCCAACAAGTTTTTAGATTTTAACTTTGTTTTATATAAACTATATAATATGTACATACTTATTAAAAAAAAAAACCATCATGATATCAAATTTATTATACATGATTTACGAGCGCGGACACTCCTTGAATTTAAAACGCATTTGCTAAATTTATTACTGTGCGATCGCGGCTCTAAAGGATTGGATCTGTGTACGACGTGCAGCAGTTTTTCAAGTCTGTACGATCGCAATCGCGCGATCATGTACCGATATGTTGCGGCATATTATCTGTGAGATATATTGAGTTTTACACAAAATAAACAAAAGTTTTTATGTACTTTGATTTGCGTTTTTCCTTGATTGACGTCGTTAGGCTCACGTCAAACTATCAGTAACGTAACCAGATATAAAATTTGTTCACATAAATATAATAGGAATTATAATGCAAGATTTTACCTCTGAGATAGACATTATATTTGATTGATTATCTTCAGTATTGCATGTTAAAATCACGGCATTCACAAGTAGCAAATACTAATACATCATAGAATGATCCAACGTTTTAAATAATCTCGCAAGATGATCAAGGGATTTGAACTCGAGTCTGAGATGAGGTTCCGAGCATTTCACAGCATCTGTGCCTGGAGAACCAATGACCCATATATGCACATATACTATGTCTGCAGTGTCTATACATATATTTATAATTGTGTAGAAGAAAAATTATATCAATTATCAACGCTATTAGCACAAAAGCGAACTATCCGAGAACGCGGTTATATTTGCGTTAAATAATTATCTTTATAGCCGATTATATAATTTAAATATTTGCATGTTTGCGACTTTACCTATTGGTGTGCGTTTTGTCAAAGGCGTAAATATTTATTTATAGATGCATAATCCATCTCTCTGATAACAAATGGACTTTGTTGTGAAGATAGCAGAAGAGTCGAATAACAATTATAATTGTAATTTAAAATGTTTACTGCACGTGTTGCGAATTGACACTACACGTATCGGACTACGGCGCATGCCCGTAGGGAATGTTTATGTCAGCTGCATCGATAGGACAGATTTTTTTACTTTCAAAAGTTTGTATTTTAACGTTTGAAATTACACTTACTTCGCAAGACAGCAATAAGGCACTTTCTCCTTTCGAATATTTTGTACAAAATGAAACTTGGTTGTGCACATTATTATCAACTAATTAGAGATGAAAATTAAACTGAATAATTATCATAAGTAGATAAAAATTAAACTGAATAATTATCATAAGTAGATCATAAATGAATAGTTAAATAAACGAGCTCTAGATGGCTCTGAAGTAGAATAGGAATAGAGCAATTATAATAAAGAGTGACGTGTTCGAATGAGCTTCCAGAAACTTTTACAATAACCAGAGATACGATAGCCAGAGATAGTCATCGCAAAGTCATTTGAGCGGCAATATTGTGCAAGATAACATAGTGTTTTTGTGTTTTATTCTGCTATTGCATTCTTGGTGATTTTTCTTCAAAAAAGCGAAAATGTCGTTTATCTCGCCTATGCCCAGCCAGGAATTTCTTTGGAATGTGTTCCAAAGGTAAGTTTGTAAACAATTTTCTATTTTTTTAATATAAATTATTTGCAGTATTACAGTATCTTTAATTCTCTGGATTATATCTATTAGAGTATTAATTACGACCCATCACATACAAATGTTTTCAACAACGCGATCTTTGATTGCATTCTTGGTGTTTGAAACTTAGTTTTCAACCTTTCTGAGCAACTTTTGTTGATATATGTATATATGTATATATGTATGTGTAGGTGTGGTCTGTTTATTATGAACTCTACAATAGAGACAACATATATATATATAGTTATTTGTCAAATTGCATAATTGTATGCAATAATTAATTATGACAATATGCTGTGACACAATATATTTGACTGACTGTAATACTTTTTGATTATCAGAGTTGATAAGGACAGGTCTGGCGCAATCTCTGCAGATGAATTGCAACAGGCACTCTCCAATGGCACCTGGACACCATTTAATCCAGAAACTGTTCGTCTAATGATTGGTATGATACGTATTTTCAAATCAACAAACAATGACCATGTGAATTTATATAACTATTTCTATTTGTGCATGTGTAGTAGAGTGGCTCTTATTTACTTCTAATAAAAATGTTTTGTGAATTTTTTTTGTGGCATTTCCGAGAATAGTTTCCAATTGCTAAACTAGGGGCTTCTTTTTTCTTATCCTGCTGTGAATTTTTTTACAGATTATTGTTTTAGCAATGGGAACTATTCTCGGAGGTGTCGCGAAAGAAATTCAAAAGTCGAAAATAAGAGCCACTCTAATGTGTAGTTTATCTCATATTTTATTGCAACATCCTTAAATATTATAAGATTTAAATAGAAATCTTAGTATGCCATATCACAAGAAAAGGATGTAATGTTTTCTTCATGTAGAAAAACGTTGGTTTATGTATGAAACATGACTTAAACTGTAAATTACAACATGTTGCATGTTCTTAGATTTTATCATAATATAAAAGCATACGACATTGATTTGCATGGTTGTTGGTATTATTATAAATGTGTTTGTGTTTGTTTTTCTTGTTGACACAGGTATGTTTGACAAAACTGATCCTACTGACACAGGTATGTTCGATAAACATCAAAAAGGCACTGTAAGCTTTGAGGAGTTTGGCGCATTGTGGAAATACGTCACTGACTGGGAGAACTGCTTCCGATCATTTGATCGAGATAATAGCGGAAACATCGACCGCAGTGAATTGAAGACAGCTCTGAATAACTTTGGATACCGATTGAGTGATCACATAATTGATATGCTCATACGAAAGTACGATCGTGCAGGCAATGGCACAATATATTTCGACGATTTCATACAGTGTTGTATAGTTCTACACGTAAGTATATAAAAGATTTTATTTACTGATAATATTATCTTATTAATGAGTCATTGAATACAGCTTGCGACCTTTGTTTTTGAACATGCGGTGTTTTTAACGTAATACAGTAATTCAAGAGGCAATTTCTTTTAATATCTTGTTTATTTAATTTTTTCTACGTAATAAATTGTAGAAATTGTATCACAGATTATGCCGTATAAGTTTTAATGATATTTATTGAACTATTACACATTTTAAGGTTTAATCATAAAGATAAAAAATATTTTTTGTTGTATCGAACAATTTTATAAACATTTTCTTTCAAGTAAGGAAGAAAGAGAAAGAAGATAAAAAAAGGAATGGCATGATAATTCTATTCTCTATTTTCAGACACTTACATCCGCTTTTAGACGACTTGATACAGACTTGGACGGTGTTATAACGATTCATTATGAACAATTCTTAGGCATGGTGTTTAATCTTAAGATTTAAATAATATGTTGACGCGAGCTATATTGCCGTATAAATAGTTTTTCCTCTCTTGTCTGCTTTGGTAATACATCAAAAGCCTAAGAACATTCTGAGATGCCAAATGAACACAAATCTTTTATTTTTTCATGTAAAAAATTTATATAAATTACAAACAAATGTTAGAATCTCTAAAATAAATATTTATATGTGCTGTCCGGAATTAAATTATCTTATGTGAGAGGAAAGACGGTTGCCCTTCTATGTAGTTTTCAGCTGCTGTTGGACAGGTGCTGGTTAGAGTAAAATAATGCATAAAAGAGCAACCATTAGCTGGGCACTTTCACTTTTACTCTAGTACGTACAAACCTGAAAAACTTTGAACTTTCTTCAAATATCAGTCTGTATATAATTTCTCCACACATACTACGAAGTATTATAACTTTATGACATTCCTATTTTAATGATACAAAATATACTTAACACTAACAAATAAATTTTGAAAATTTCTATATCTAATACATAAACACATTATATCACTAATGATTTCTGTATCACAGTACACATATTTGATAGTCACGTTCATCAACATATAAGATATATGATCAATTAGAGATATATCAAATATTTGTAATAGAACATCACTGATTAATGCTGTGAATTTGCTTGAAGAAAGACAAAGAATTTTTCAAAACAAAATTTTAGCATTGCTATACATTATTGTATGACTGCATCATATAATGAATACTTCGAATTTACAAGTTTAGTTTTAAGTAACAAGAGACATATATGTACATATATTTTCTATATTTTTCATAAAACTTTACTAATATACAGTACTGTTACAAATTTATAGAAACTCTGACAGCTTTATACTTCATATCTCTATTTTTATGTAATTGTTGTGTATCATGAAGATAAATAAAGTATACGAAAAAAATATACTTGTTATACACGAATGTGTATATTAAGTGTTAGCTTATCAATGCTCTTGGAATAAAAGCAAAAGATGAGATAAAACTCATTTGTCTTGATGAACATTTAAGTATAAAGAATAGATTGATAAAATATTCAGTCTAACAAGCTTTTATTTCAACAGTAAGAGCAGTTTTGCTTATTTAGTTAGTATAATATTCGAATTATTTTTCTTCGCGTTTACAACTTTTTTGGTTGACGTACTAATCCATTTAGGTCTTCCTCACAATTGGAATATGCCATACCTAATCCAAATGCAGCACCAGTTATAACGGGCCATTTTCTTCCTAGAAGGAAAATCCAATGTTTGACACATGAAGAAAATTCAATAAAATTTAAAAATGTCTTTCTTCATTTATGTGTGTGAGAATCGATTGTTACTGAATTTAAGAACAGTAGATATATAATAAATTACGTCACACACATGGATATTAATAATACATTACTATATGCAACGTAATAATTTACTTTTAAAGAAAAGCAGAGAACACACTCCACCGAGGACTACTCCGCCACCTGAAAATAAAAGAGGAAAAAAATTATATGCAACGGTTTACGTGCAACAGAGAAGAAAAATTGCATCTGGCGGATATTCCAAGAGTGTGACAATTACTCAGTTTGAGAATGGCATCCGTGAAACAACGATCCCACTTACGACCGATCTCATCCTCGACCCACACCGTGCCCGCCATGTTGATATTCGTGCTGTAACGTCGCTGTTATATCATTTTCATTTGCGGAGAGCGTGTTATTATAGATTCACACGGACGACCGCATTATTATGAATGCAACCAAATACGACGGCCGTGTAACGAACAATTTTTCCAAGTTCAAGCCACACGCGCACGTTTTCTGGGTACGTATACATTTGTTTATCAATATAGGGTCCCCAGAGGAGCGGCATTTGTGATTCGCCGCTGCTTCAGAGACTCTACCGGTTGTAATGCTACATAAAACTTGAAAATAGAGACTTGGACGATTAAAAAAGTTATTCAATAACCGTAGATTTGTCAAGAATTGCGAATTGTTGCAACAATAAAAGAGAGAAAGAGGGGATAAGTAGCGGGTAAACTATCTGTCAGATAACATATGGAGGCTCAATGGTTTTACCTGACAGATAGTTTACCCGCTACTTATCTGAAGTTGGAACAACCGGCCCTTAATCGTGTCGTGGCAGCACTGACAGAGACGCGACAAAGACAGAAGGACAGACGCATACGTCATCAGTCTGCGAACTAATTAGGCATGAATCATAGCGATTGTTTCTTCCCTGTAGGAGACTGAATTCTACATAGCTCAGATATCGACAGAAAGAAGAAGGGATAAAAGGAGACTGATCGATCGACTGCGGCGTGAAGGCGATATTCTTCTCTCCGCGAAAAGTTTCGCCGCGCGCTAACGTGAAACGCGCGTCAAAGAACCCGCGCGTGACGGAGGAAACAACAGTGCCACGACGCCTCCGTAGAGATAGGAAAACGAAACGAGGACGAGGGATCGCGCGCGTTTCGCGCGTCTAGGGAATCTCGACGCCTCGGTGTTGCCCGGTCCGAGAATCGACGAGTGCAGTTCTGAGTGCTGCTGCGAATCGAATAGCGGGCAGAGATCACAGCGTAAGTATACGATACGTAGCTCTGTGCGCATCCCCTCCATGCTACCGCATGCTACCAAGTGTTCAGAATCTGGCATCTCTGATAGCGGGTCGCGCAAGTCGAACGAAGTCGCGTCGAATCGAGGCGGAGGAGCGTGAAATTGCGGAGCGGTGAGAAATCTCGATCGCGTTACGAGACACAGGCTGTGCGCGTGTGAGCGGGCTGGTTTGCGTGAAAAAAATTTGAGGCTCTCGGTACGCGGCGCGTAATGGAGGTGCCGACGGCCGCGGGACGCGCTCGCAGTACTGACATCGGGAACGGGAACAGCAGCGGAGGCAGCAACAGCACGACCGTGCGCAAAGACGACCGCCACTGCCACCACCGTCACGGTGATGCCGTGCTGCGCCGCCGAGCCGTCAGAGCGTGAGCCGTGCGATCACCGTCGTCGACTGTTCCCGCATCCTTTGACAACCCGGCAGCCGTCGCCGGCCGTGAGGAACGGATTGCTATGCGATCGCCCGGAACGACGACGCCGTACGACGCCGTTTCGATCGTTCGATTTCTCCTGCCGCCGTGACGATCAAAACTGCTGTTGGGCCGCACCACCGAGTAAAGAAGAAGGAAAGAAGAAAAAAAAACGATAACACCTCAGATACGCTTCCTCGATCCGCCGCGACACAGCGCACCCTTCCACGCAATTTTCGTCCTACGTGTCTATCGCTCCTTAACGTAAATACGTTCGGAAGAGGAAGATAAGTCTCCCGGGAGAGAGGTTAGACCCGACGCACGAGGATCGCCGCGCTTCCGAGAAGTGGCATCGTCCGTTGAACTCTGACAGTCGGTTAGCCTCCTCGGCATCTCCTTCTCTCTCTCTTTCTCTCTCTGTCTCCCCTCGTCGCATCAGCTCGCGCATCTTTCCTTTCCGCACCCTATACACGCTTGCACACTTGCGCCAGTCTGTGCTCCTCTCCGCGTCTGCGGAAATTGCGACCATCGTGCCGTGTTGTGTCTCGTGTTGTGCTGTGCTGTGTTGTGTCTGTTTAAATCCGCGGTTCTTTAAAGCACAGAAATATGCCTTGCATAGGGATCGATCCCTATCAGTGACACTGAAACCGACGTCGCCGTCGTCGTCGCCGTCGTCGCCGTCGTCGCCGTCGTCGTCGCCGCCGTCGTCGTCGCCGTCGTCGTCGCCGTCGTCGTCGCCGTCGTCGTCGTCGTCGTCGCCGTCGTCGTCGTCGACGACGGTATTGCCATTGTTATTCCTCATCATCATTGTGACGGATATTATTCAAGCAAGTGCGATAAAACACTGGATAGTTCGATCACATAAATATCGGATGATTAATTAATATCCGCAACCGTGGATACCAACGACCGGTACGAGATGCAGAAGCGGGATGGCAGAGGCGACAAGGAGCTCGGACCACGCGGCTCCGATCAAGAAGTCGTCAAGCGGCCTTCCAAGGGCAGCGGCAATGCACGCCCGGAAAAATCGAACGTTCATTCCCGGCACAGCCTCATTACCTCGTCGTCCGGCGTGCTCATGGTCGGCCCGAACTTCCGCGTTGGCAAGAAAATTGGCAGCGGTAACTTCGGAGAACTTCGACTAGGTGAGTTCTCTTTTGGACAATCCGCACACACAATGCGAGACGTTTCCGCAATAAAACATTGCAAAAACAAACAACAACAAGAGAAAAGCGAGATATATTTCTAACGCAAAGCGTCTCGATTTAGATTATCGAATTGATTTCAGTTCGAATTTCAATTTTAATTAATTTGCACGGTGAAATATGTTTCGCACATACACCTGGCGCTTGGCTCTTGCTGGCCCTGTTGTTTCTCTCAGTTGACAAGAGATATACAATCCGTAGAATTTATATATTCATTGTTTGAAGACGTTTCAGATTATGTGAGAGAAGATTGGATTTCTGTGTGCAAATTTTTTTTGTTTTTTACAAATTTAAAGTTAAATTAAACCGAGTGAGAAATTGTGTGTGTGTGTGTGTGTGTGAAAATCTCTTCGCGATTTGCTCTCACAGACCGTTTACTTTACCTGTTTACTTGGCGTATTGTTGCATATGTGTCTTTCATCCTCGTAACACAAAAGGAAGATTAGAATCGGACTTCATTTCGCGACACCGGCTCTCCAAGAAAGATAACAAATTTGCGAAAGTAACATTTCTGATTCCGCTTTTGTATTTGCGCTCGTTTTTATGTCGCGTTTTTGTTCTTTTTTTTTTCGTTTTGTTTGCAACCGTATGTCGCGCACAAAGAGATTAAAACAATTACTGTGCGATATCTTCGAACGTTTGTTGTTGTGATTTTTCGAAATTTAAACAATTTGCAAACATTTGTTTTAATGCAAAACAGATTCTCAAACAAATCCTGTTTGCAGGAATTACGATGGGAGAAAAACAAACTCGTTACAACTGCGAACGAGTTCGAGATCAACATTTACGCAAATCTGTGTTTGTTTCAAGTTAGATGCAGATATTGTTCTAAAAAAAAAGTCACGATATCATCTTCTGAATTAAATCTCAAACTAAACTGTTGTTGCTGACGGACACGGGATAATGTTTTATACCAAAAACTTCGAGGTATATCTTAACGGTTTATTGCAAATTACATGAATGAAAATTGAACTTAAATCTGAATGTTTTTTAGGCACTTCTTAAAAATTAGATGTTTACGAATAAATTTACTTGGGAAAAATTTCACACAAATTTAAACGACATGCCAATTACGTAAAGATGGACTTTTTATTGGCTTCACCAGCTGTCCCGCGCGATAAGAGACGCGCTTATATCGATAATATCATTATGCATGCGTTATCAATTTATCGTCTACTTTGCGCCTGATGATCTTGTCCCGAAGCTCGTAAATATCTCTCGTTCGGTACAGCAGTCGATTCGTCTCGCTCATCGAATACGAATCTAGCTTCAATTGTCGACTAATTTCCGGGTAATTGCTTGGTTAGTGTGTGTGCGTGTGCACAGCTCCAAAAATCGACGCCTCGCGGTTGATACACTTTGGTGACCCGATTTCGGACTTTGAGTCCTAGAGTTTCGAGAAGTCTCACATGTAAAAGAAAAGCTACACACGCTCTTCCAGTTGGCACAATTGTATATTTTTACATAATTTACACATGAGTTGCATAAAAAATCGAAAGTTTTCTCGGGTAAAAAAACCAACCTCGGATCTTTCGAGTGTCAAAATGTGACGACAATGCTCGATTGAAATTTGTACTTTACGTGCTATATCTTCTTTATCGTGTCCTCGTTCTTGTCAATTGATAACAAACTTTTATCTTTGTTAGAAACACGTGGAAAGAAGTGCAATTTCTCCGGAATCATATATTTAATAAATGCGAGGAGATCTCTTCGCACGCAACAATCTTCCTGTGTGAAGCGACCAGGAGCCGAGCAGGAACCACGACGTATTCGAGAACAGGAAGTACGAAATTCCAAACCGCGGGCCCATAGAATGGTTAACGCGCGCGCACGCACACACACATATGTGTAACGGACTTACCTGAGGGTGCCGATCACATTGTCGTCGCTTTCCCACGGTCATATGATAAGAATGGGTCGACTCTTTTTCCGAGAAGGGACTTCCTCATTTTTTGTTCTCTCATCGGTGATCTTGTTCATTGAAAAAAAAAAACAATTGCCAAACACAAATTCAGATACTCGCTCGAGCAATCTGCATTCTTTTCGATCTTGTTTTTCGTGTAATTTCTTCAAAATCTACAAGCGATGCCTCGCAAGATTATAAATATCGCAAGTCAATGCGCAAGTGTGTACACTGACCGGCATCGAATCGTTCCGCGAGAGGGGAAGAAAGTTTCTCCTCCCGTTTCCCTTTCAGCCGCTTACGGCTGGAGTAAAGTAGCGCGTAGAAGGGGAACTTTTCTCCCCTTTTCCGCAACGATTCAGTGCCGGGAGGATGTGTGTACGTTTTTTGTTTTACGAGAACAAACTTTTAATTAAGAGAGACAAGTATATTAAGTGCGTTAACTCGACATCTACTCGAGATAAGTATTACCGTTGGAGTTCGCGGAAAAGAACATTTTACCTCCTTAGCTCCCGACGTAGCCGCAACGTGACGCGACGTGACGCGAGTTCTCCGGCTCCGCTGCACGTGCTGGTACCCTGACCTACATTCACACCTACGAGTCTAAGCCCATGTCTACGATGGTCGATCGCGCCATCGCATCGTTCGCCGACAAACTCGGCCTGGCAACCGAATCGTCCGATTAATATTTTCGAAATTGCACCTAGGCCAGGCGCCTGCCTTCCAGGTGCCCTACATTTTCGTTCCGCTGTGATTCTTTACCTTTCGCGCCCCTTGTTACAAAGCGTATCACATCGGACCTGTTGCGCTTTTCATTAGAAAACGTTTTCTTTTTCGCGACAAATCGCGTACGAATAAAAATTGTTTGAGGCAGAAAAAATGCTGTTGTCAGAAGCAAAACACAATTTTTATTGTTTTGCAATTTACTTGTTGCAACAACACACTTCTATTACAGTAGAAAGAGCAGATCCATCCGTTTCCGAATATTGATGATATCGTCGTCGGCTCCGTCGTGGCTGGAACGTAAATGAAATATTTCGAAAATATCTCTCAGTTTTGAAACATTCGAATTGAAATAAAATGTTCCAGTAACCGGACATTTATTTAAAAAATAATTATTGGACATGTCAATCTTAATTATTACGTTGCATGTTCATGTTGTCCTGCGCTCTTATTGCTCGAATATTTTATAAATGAATGTAAAAACTTGCCGCTGATATGTCCGAATTGAAAGACATTTTGAAAGAGTATTGTTTGTTTAACGATATTTTGCCCTAGCATGGCCTTTTATGACTTTGATCCTCATGCAGTTGTTATAAATTTTTTTATTAAACGACATGGGTAATAGAAAATAATACAATTCGCATTGCAAAATGTCTCGACACACACAATAAGAATCTGAAAAACATTGAAACATTGATTGCGGTAGCTTTCAGGAACAATAGTTTTGGCGTAGGAGCTTCTGGCATGAACGCACGCACGTATTTTAAGTTGGCACAGCCAGCTTTCGCGCACAATCGAATAAGATGCGCGCAAAAATTCAATGTGCTACATATTTTGTTATTATTCCGGCCATTGCGCAAAAAAAACCCCTTCCAAGTCTGCGCTGGACTTGAGCGTAAAAAAGAACACGAGTTGCACGAACAAAACAAAAAAATTAAAAGCAAAGACATGTTCTTTTAATGCTGCTGTGTTGCAAATTTGTTGCCTCACTCGCGTATCTTTGTATTGCGTCACGTTCGTCCTGCAAATAAAACAAATTGATGTAAAAATTATCGACACTTATAGAGTGAAGCACATCAAAAAAGTACATTGCTTCGGTGATTTGGATGCTAGAGCGGTTCTACATTTTGTTGCTCAAGACACGCTATATATAGTTTCGGAGTATTTTATAAATTTATACTCTCTTATATCATCCAAGAGTGTCGTCGGTAGTGCTTACGTCATATTTCGTCTGAACAGGTGTGACGCAACGAGGACGTAGAAAACAAAACACAAATTAGCAACAATACCTTAAAATGTATGACGTAGTACCGTATTGAACGTCCTTTTTAACATTAGAACAACCAAAGTTGAGTCTAGACTTTCCACATCTATTTTTCCAATTTGATGTATTAAGAAAAATGTATATTTGTTGTTATTTTTATTTTCTTTAATACTTAACAATTAGATAGCAAAGAGTTAAAAATGAAGCTTTCAGCTACAAGGACTTTTAATGTCTCACACTTACTTTTGCCTCGTTAAAATAATTGTACCATCACTTTAGAACTGTAATTTCTGTGTAATTTAAGACAAGAAATCTGAAATATTCTGACAAGTTTGATTGTTCTAGCGTTGAACAATCCATATAACTTTCTATAGAACGTTCATTTTACAATTCATTTCGGTTTTTTTTTCACACGCGACCGTATCTTACTTGAAGTGCAGAAAAAGTTGAAGTAAAACAAGCAGACCTTATGCCATTCCTCTCTTGTGGTGGCTGGCAACACGTCGAATGCTGGCGGTTTAAGGCATTTTTATGTGGCGGACAGCTGCTCCTAGTAACACGGGACGGGAAGACATACGTCGACCGAGGGGTTACCAAGGTCCTTTGTGTCCGCCTGTTCGCTTCTTTCGAAATTATCCTTTACAATCTCGCTTGTTTTTATTACACATTTTCCTCTCTCTCTCTCTCTCTATATATATAAACACATTTTGAATACGCGATATTAATATTGTATAAGATGTTTGCGTGCCTCATGCAATATGGATTGTGAGTTTAAAAGTCGGTCACTTTGTTAAACTCTATTGTTACTATTATTATCAGTAAGTCAGACGTATCGACATTTTCAGCGCGCTAATATTTCGAATGTGTGTAGCGCGCGCGTTGTTGACACAACGTGTCGCGGAATCGATGCAGCTCCGATATACCTCGGCGAAGAGAACGCACTATCGGAGTCTATCTGATAAGCGCGCGTGTGACTTGCGAAAACCGGTGCGGTTATCGATCGATTTTTATCCCGGATAACGAATTCCTTTTTTGTTAATTGCTTCGCGATGAGACACGAAATTTTTTTGCGTGCGATCTCTCGCAACCATTTTCACAAACACACGTGCGTCCGAGGAAGAGGAGACAACGCGACACCTATTATTGATTGACGGCGTATTTACCGTGCGGTTTTTGTTAATTAACAAAATTAGCGAATAACAACAACGTCACACACACACAAGAGTGTGATTTAAAAATTGACCGAACGTGACGGAAGTTGGAAATTCAATATAAGTAATATTATTAAATCTGTTTGTAGGCTTCTTAAAAATGGATTTCCGTCTGTAATCCGTCCGTCCGTCCGTTTCTCTCAAATGCAAAAACAAATAATTTATTTCCAGTGTTTATCGTATTTTACTTTGCGTCATCGGTTCTATGAACGACCATCGTTGTCATGCGGTATCGGTCCTTTGGAAACTTACTACAGTCAATGTACAATACACACGCGCACAAATATATACAATATGTATATTTCTGTCGTCATACACGGAGCATGTCGTGATAAATGTTTACTCCGACGTACAAGTAGTTTGTTGCTCGTACGAGGAGTCATCGCTCGTTCCTGGCCGAGGAAAAAAAAAACCATGCCTGTTCGAAGTACATTATTCGAGGACCGTGCGCTAAAGAGAGTCGCGATGATGCAACACATGACTCAGTACGTAACGCACAAGGGTGCGATTATCTTCTATTCGAAATAAATCGACGGTGCTTGTTCGCGGCACCGCCAGTGGGACGGGAGCAAAAAGGCACGGAAGAGAATCGGAGAAGCAGTTGTGTTAATTACCGCGAAAGTATATACGGAATCGCTAATCGCGAAAAACGCAACTGCCCGCGTGCGCCGCCAGCGAGCGTCCATTGACCTTCCTTTCTGGCGGAAAGTTTCGGTTTTGCTCGCGTTTATTCGAAAATTATATATTCTTCCCGGGCCCCGCGTCTGGTACGTATGTATATGTATTATATCTCGCGAATAGACAGAGACAAACTCCTCTTCAAGGAAGACTGCGCGCCTCTTCTGTCAGAAGAGCGACGTTCCGAATCTTTTTATGAGTCACAAAAAAAAACACGCGTGTTACTTACATGTACACGCGGTATGTATTTATTATTAGATTCGTATCTCTTCTTTTTTCCTCTCTCTTTCTCTCTGTCTCTCTTTCTCGGTGAAGCCATTGCGAACAAAATAGAATTTTGCCGGCCTTAGCCGGCTTCTGTGGCGTTTGCTCCGAACAATTCCGGAAGAGCCACGTGCATAGATTACGAAATTTCGCCATATTTATTGTGCGCATATGTGTTTAGACGTTTGCACACGTGCAAAAAAAATTAAATAAACCTACGCAGGTTTGTTGCACTTGGTTTATTTTGCGACACACGCCATATCCTGATTTTCCGCCTGATGATGATGATGATACCTCGCGCTGAAATCACGCGCTTGTGTGATAATGCGTATCGAAAGACGTTAATTTATGTTTAAACCACCGCAATTCTGCCGCAATCCCGGTCTAATTTTCTCGTGTTGTGACTGCAATCAAACTAATGAGTCATCGCAAGTGATGGCATTTAACTGTCGTGCAATTATATTGTCATCGAAGCGAGATTGTGTATGCACGAAACGTCAAGTAGCTCGCGCAATAACGCAACGTAGTGCCATTTAGCGGGAATTAAAGGAGGAAGGAGGGGGGAAATAAAGAGGATTTTACCGTTTAAGAAGGTTACACCAGAATTTGTGTAAACGCGATCGTTGTGTTAACGATCTGACATTGCAATCGCGAAACCCTTGCGCGTCTCTCTCTCTCTCTCGTTATGATTTTTCTAGTATTGTAATATCATATTTTTTTTACTCACCAATCTTAATTTGTTTCTTTTGCAGGGAAGAACCTGTACAATAATGAGCACGTAGCAATTAAACTAGTAAGTAAAGATTCCTACACACTCTTTCTCTCATGTGAGAGAAAATTGGCGAGCTAACGAACTCTCTTTTTTTTTTCTGATTTTGCCGCTGTGCAGGAACCAATGAAGTCAAAGGCTCCACAGCTACACTTAGAATATAGGTTTTACAAATTATTAGGTACACATGGTGAGTGTCACTTTCAAACTGCTTCCTTTGAACATTCCGTAGAGTAGACAATTGTCGCCGCGTCACATTTCCTCCGGCAACTCGAGACGCTCTTTCGATTTTCTATAGAAGTTATATATTTAGTCTATTTTTTTTTTTTAATTATGTTTGTTATATTTTTACATCATGATGTCAGCAAAAGTGTTGAGTAATTAACTTTCGTTTATTTTTTGCTGCAAGCAAAAGTAAAAAGCAATTCGTAGTGCATTGACGTTTCGAGTTGCAGATCTTTAAACCTGTTTTCCGAAGGCGGGGAGAGATGCTAACTATACTTAAAAGTCAGCATCAACGCAAAAAAACATTGCAAACAAGTACACACTTTTGCGACATGTGCGATCTTGATTGTTTGTAAAGAGAAAAAAAAATTCTAGTTTAATATAGATTTTACACTAGATCAATCACACTACTACAACGCGCGCTATACTTGTTCTCCGTGTGACGCGTGGATGTGTTGTATATCCGAGCCGATAATATTGCGTGTAAATGGGGGTGATCTGGGGTGTTATCTATTTTTGTCGATTGGTATAGTTCATAACACACATATAGAGGGTATACCGGAGGTGTATTACTTCGGCCCATGCGGCAAGTACAACGCCCTGGTGATGGAGCTTCTCGGACCGAGCCTCGAGGATCTGTTCGATCTCTGTGGCAGAAGGTTTACCCTTAAGACCGTTCTCAACATTGCTACGCAGCTCGTAAGTTGGCTCGCTCTTTATTACGCACACTTTTACTTTGTGCAAATACTTTTACAATGAATTGCGTTCTCGAAGAGAAAGCAATAATCTGTGATTTTCTAACTTTGACAGCTCCATAGGATAGAATATGTTCATACACGGCATTTGATTTACCGCGACATCAAGCCGGAAAATTTTCTGATAGGACGAATCTCTGGCAAGCGGGAAAACGTAATACACATCATTGATTTCGGATTAGCCAAAGAATATATAGACCTGGAGACGAATAAACATATACCGTATCGAGAACACAAGAGTCTCACCGGCACGGCGCGTTATATGAGCATTAACACTCATCTCGGCAAAGGTAACGGATGTTTACTTTTGATTTGTCTCTCACTGTGCGTAACGAATTTCCGTATACGCGCTATCATCGCTATATATAAATCCATCACTCATGAGGATAAACTAGCGAGAAATTACGGCGAATGTTTGAATCGTTTATTTTTCCAGTATCATGATCTTGTAGACATTTACAATTTTTTTTAATTATTAAGATTAACATTTTTCTAGTAGATTTATAAGAAAGATCTTGTAGAGCATTTGATGTGTGAGCGAACGAAAACTCTCACAATGATCGTGAATACAATTTTTTATATTGTCTTCTACAAGTTTTTATAATTTTCTGATATTGTTTATATATAAAAGAAGCGTATAATACGTAAGACGTGTCTTGTGACGAACAGAGCAAAGCAGAAGGGACGACCTGGAGGCCTTAGGTCACATGTTTATGTACTTCCTGCGTGGTAGTTTGCCGTGGCAAGGGCTGAAAGCCGACACATTAAAGGAGCGCTACCAGAAGATTGGCGATACGAAACGCGCCACACCGATCGAAGTGCTTTGCGACGGTCATCCCGAGGAGATGGCAACATATTTGCGTTACGTACGCAGGCTGGATTTCTTCGAAACGCCGGATTACGAATACTTGAGGAAACTTTTCCACGATTTGTACGAGCGACGTGGTTTCGTTAACGATGGCGAATTTGATTGGACCGGCAAGACGATGGTATGTGTCACAACTGATGATGATCGCGATATTTTTATATTTTACGCGTCTACGTGTACACGCGCTGAAAGCTTTCGCAAAAGACTCGGTAAATGTTATAAATTTTCGCGCGTTGCTTTTACTCTCGGGGAACAAACAAAGCGACATCAATATTTATGCATCTTAATTTATTTGTTGTGCCGGGAAACAATAATACGATATAAGAAAAGTTCTCGTTCAGAATTTAATTTTATTCAGAATTCAAGCGTTGCTCTCTTGCGTATTTATTTGATTTTCTTCTTTTTTTTATCAATAGAAGAATATTGCTTTCATTTGTTTGCATTATTTGTGTGCTTTGTCAATTGGAAAATTTGTTTAAAAAAATTAAATTACGCGATATAAGATTAATGAACGGAGAAGAAAAACTTGGTTGTATGTTGGGTAAGTAAGTCGGTTTGTGCCAATGTCCCAACACACGAACGCAACAAAGAGCAATGCAATACTGGCGAGCAGTCTCACATCTGATTTTTAACGTTTGCATGCTGCCCTTCCTTCTCAAATGCACTATCTCTAGCCATCCAATTTCGAGAACCTGAGAGCGCTACGGATGGCGGCTCCCTCGCACATCGGCAAAACCAAATCCGATAAGGTTGGTCGTAGCTCAAGTAACAAATATATCCCGATAAATATATTTTATCAGCCTAGTAAACAAACTCTTTGATGGTTTTGCAATATATATATTTTTTTTGTATATTTATATAATTCCACACATCATACCTGTGCCTCTCTCTCTCTCTTCTCTTCGCATCTTCTTTCTAATCACTAGTAACAGTGATTGCCTGACTCTAATAAATTAGTGCAATTATCACGGCCGATTCGCTTAAGTAGATATCTTAAAAGCAATATGTCACACACAGGTTTTTCGTGAAGCGTCCAAAAACTAACAATAACCGTGCACCCTCTGCCATTTTCACCGGTCCGCCCGTCTTCGCTTGTCAGCTCCAAGTATAGTACTTCCATGTTTAACGTATCGCGAAATATCGTAGAAATGTAAACGGTATATATATTTACTGTTGACTTTTTTAGCGCGACACAAGTGTATATCAAATATTTTCTTTTCTTATTTCAGTCCACGCCCGTCGGATCTCTTCAAACCGGCCAGGAGATCATCGTATCGCCAAATCGCGATAGGCATCCGACCGCTTATAAGGTATTCCTTGTGTCTTCTTTCCCTTTACTTTTTTTTTTTTTTTTTCTTGAAGCCAAGCATGGCGTGTGTAACCTACCTATTTACGTTTTAAGAGTTAACCGCATGAATAATCGCCTCATTAGCGGAAGAATTAAAGATAGACTTTGAGAATTATTATGACCCAGATGTGTGTCTCTCTATTATACATATATATATATCTCATGATTCAGGTCAAACACAAGTACATTTTTCAAAAGAAAAAAAACCATATCGAAGCGCTTGAAATTAAGTAGTTGAGTCGCGGTGCAAAGTGGTGCTATGAAAAAACAAAACAGAAAAAAAAAAGAAACACACAGTTCCTCTCTCCCGCACGTATCCAGCGCGAATTATGGCGTCAATTTATAGGAGTACGATGATTTTGAGGAAGACGTAGTCCTCATGATGGACGAAGTTCGCTTCGAATTGCAAGGCCAATATGTAAGCCAATCTTTAGGTTACGCTCGATGAATCGACTTCTTCATGCATGCTTATCTTATCAGCAATGAGATGATGCTATACAGTCGGAAAAATACTCGTTTGCCGTTGTATAATGCCGTGTGTTTTATTGATGTTTCTCTCACAATAAAACACGATCCCGAAGGTTTAACCCGATTTTTACCCGCGAGTAGGTTTTCATCGCGCACACGTAAGGCCATTACGCGAAAGTAACAAAGTACAAACTTCCACAAGTGATCGATATAGAAACCGGGTGTAGATATAAAATAGTAAATTTTCGTAGAATCGCGCCGGTTAGAATTATTAAATGAGTAGCAGATAACAGATTGTAACAACGGAGCGATACGTGTTTTTCAATTTGAATTTGCGATAACGATAAACTCGTGCATGAAGAAGCAGTTGTTCACACACTATTGGCTAGTACCGCAGCAATCATCGCTTGTAACAAGCTAGAATCGATATTTGTACATTTCCTCGTAATTTATTGATACGTGGAAAGCGTAAAATATTTAACGCACAGATTTTAATCTATCTATACAGAAGTCATATAGTTAGTCTCTATATCTTCGTTTTATTGTCAACAAAAAAAAAAGCATTACACAGAGCGAAGTATATTTTTTGATTCCTACAATACATAGATATATAATTTTCCCCCTCTAATATATAGAAAACGTAATTGATTATTGGATTGGATGTTTTCATCATATTGCAATAATTCTCTTTGTCGTATACGTTCACGCTATACGTACATTACATTATTATTTGTGTTTATATCACTACAAATCGTATCGATATTCCCTATGTATGTATTCTAAAAAATCATAATCGAATTCCTCGACATTATTCTCTTACTTATCCCCCTCGAATTCATTCGCGAAACTGCTTGACCCAACCCAACTGCGATATTGTCATGCTTATTCCTTCAGGACATGGCGGGTGGAGGGGTGGGAAGTGGGGGCGGTAAGGGGGTGGGTACTACGTGGCCAGATACGGTGAAGCAATCAGGAGCCGGTGGCACATTGACACCTGCTGACAGGCACGGTTCCGTACAGGTGAGTTTGACGCTGCTCATCTTCCAGTTTTTTTTTTGTTTTTTTTTTTGTTTTTTTTTGTTTTTTACTTTCATTTCATCTCTTGGTTTCTCCGAAAACTTTTCTCTATTTTCTCAACTTCCTTTATATCTCTTCCACATTTTTTATTGTAATCGATTCACTTTCAATCGCGGAAAAGAGAAACAACTAACGTTCAGCGATATGAGAACGCGGCGATAATGCGTACAATACGAAATAATATTTTTCTGACTTTATTTTATACAAAAATCTCGAAAGATAAACTAAACGTAAAAAGGCATCAATCTATACAACGAGCTTATCGGTTAATGGAAAGTTTATTCGCTGTGTCTTTTTCCCTAACTATTCATCTCTTCCTTGTCTGTCATGTAAACTTCGTTATACAACATCTGTATAATGTTTTTACTCTATCAAAAGTAAATCGTTCGCTCTATTTCTAGACAAAGCATCACTGGATTATGGTCAGTTAGAAGCCTGTGCAATTTGACTTGTTGCGGCATGTGTTGTCCTTGTGTCAATTTTGTAATTAATTAAAACCTACCTTCTTTGTTTTTTTTTGTTTTTTTTTTTTTTTTTTGAATATCTGACACGAAATACTCTAATTCGATTATTACTCTAATCACTTGCTTTCCCTGCACTTGCAAAACGTGTCATCATTACGTGAAACTTGTACGTGACTTTCTTCAGGAGGAATTTATTATTTATCCGTTCTATGTATATCCTATGTGTGTCTTTCTTTAGAACAATGTTCGATTTTTATTGATCTATTAGCGATATAGGTTTTTTATTTGTTAGCGTAATAAGTTGAATTTCCACCCCTCTGCTACAACTAAACTCTCTCACTTAGTTTTTGTTTTTAATTACAATTAGATCTTCGAATAAATTAATTTCTCACATTGATGTGTATATTACTTATATTGTTGGTTTGGTATTTTTACAAATCTAAGTAGTGTATAAAGCAAAAACGAATTTTTTTACACACAATAGTGTCGGAAAACTTATATGTGTAAATTCCTTGACACGTTAAATTGTATATTTGTCTTTGATATGATTTTACAATAATGTCACACGTGTGATATATACACAGGTTGTGTCGTCAACTAATGGAGAATTAGCTAACGATGATCCGACTGCTGGCCACTCCAACACACCCATCACGGCACCTCAGGAAGTGGATATGATCGACGAAACCAAGTTAGTAACAGTTTTATCGCAAATTGTTGTTTCTCTATCTGTTGCTCTCTGAATGTGATAAATTTTATATAAAGTGATATGATATAATCAACCTCGTTTTGTGTTTACTAAACCATCTTCGATATTGCTTTATACTGATATAACGCACTTGTGAATTGAACAAATGTTTAGAACATCTAAGATCTAAGCTACGCATGTTGTTTTCAGAAAATTAATTCGATTAAAATGGAAACGTTGTCCTCGATGTGGAAAGTTGTTGTTCCGATCTTTACAAGCATATCTTTCTAAAGCCTGTCCTAACGTTATTCCTGAAATCCGTTTATTACATCAATTCAAGTGGCCAATTCAACATTTTTTGTTTCGCAATATAAGAAGAAAATATCATTTGTGCTAGATGTATTGATAGAGATTTATTGTTATAGAAGCTTTTATAGAAATTTTTTTTCTAGTTAATGTAACAGAAAGAGCCAATATCTCTCGTACATCGTAACCAATTATTATACAATCAAAATATAAAAGTAGAAAATGTTAGATAGTAATAAAACGTGCATATTTGTAACATGATATTTTCTTTCTCACGCCAGATATGAAAATATTGTAAAAATATTCACAAACATTTCGTGTTTTTCTTTTTATTTCGAATACTTTGTGCTTTTGCAATTTTTCGCACGATTTAATTTTTCACACGCAAGATTTGTAATGAGCGATTTATTTATACAATAAATTTGATATATATTTTACTTAGAATCAGACTAAAATAATTAATTACATTGTACACGATTACAACACGAAATAAATTTCTTTGTAATTTCTTACCATTAACATCTTTGATGCAGTGTTTAGTAATGTGAAGGCTGTTATGTCGCTATTAATGTGGTATATCAAACAAAATAATTTACAAGATATATATGTAAAAAGTAGAGAAAATGAATGTAAATCTTTATACACATATTGTACTTTCAAGTATGTATTGCATAACAGCGTTGAGATGATATATTTCTTTATATTTTTCTTTATATTTGGCACACTAATTAAATTGTAAGCATTATGTTTGTTTAATCTTTCTTGTTTTTTTAAACATTTTTCCCATCAACCTTAAAAACAAGTTTTGAGGATATTAGGAGACTATTCATTTTTCCTAATTCTTGTCTGTATTTCTTTTCTCTCTCTCTATCCGTTTTGTTTAATTTTGCTCTTTCCTCTTCTTCTTCTTTCCTTTGCTAGTTTGCAATTATACACGAAAATGCAACTATTATTCCATCGCTGCATGACTCGGTGTTGATTAATGAGAGATGCTGACAAGAGGACGACTCTAAGTCCTATTAGTGTTTGCTTTATTTCCAGATGCTGTTGCTTCTTCAAACGCAAGAAGAAGAAAAGTGGAAGGCAGAAATGACTGTCTGTTACTGTTGGTCTCGGTGGGACAATAGAGTGCGCGGGTAATAGTGTCGACGAGCAGCCTGAAGGAGTAGCTACCGGTGCACGCGATGAAGCCGCCGCGACGTTGAAAACGGGTAGACGCGGCGTGCGAACGGGACCGAGTGCAGCAGGTAGTACTGCTAGCACCGCCGATCCTGAGAGAGAAGCCGTTACCCTGCTGCGTGTCGGCAGCCGCTCTGCATCCCGAGACTCGGTGCTGCACACCACTGTCACGATGACGCCAACGCCGACTCCGCCGCCGTTGTCGAACTGAACCATCACCAACACCGCTACTATTACACGCAACTATTTTAGTATTGTGTCGCTATTATTATCATTAGTTTGACGGTTAAGCAACTCGATCAAGATCGTGAAAATGAAGCTGCTTTTCCTCTGGCCAATCGAACTTATCGGTAAAGCGGACTCGCTGACGACGATTCTCCTCCTCGCTCTACTGTATCTGGAGTTTTGTGGTACTTTTGTTGTTACTACGTGGTATGATTAGAATTGGTTTAGCTAATGTCTGTGTTACGGTAAGAGAGTTTCGCATGACCGATTGGCCGATTGTCGCGGCGTTACTTAAACCTTAGATTTACGAGAAACTTGATACATTGATACCGAAATCTTTATAGGAAGTTAACAAGTCCTTTTTATCACAACCCGCTCTTTTTATTTTTCCATACACACACGTACGTAAAAATAAATCTACGAAGTACATCTGTACAGGTGGAGAAAGAAATAGCTATTAGTAGTGTATGTTAAAATACGAAGTTGAAGTTTTCCTAGCGGAAAACACATTTAATCGCTGGTCTCCGATCAATGAAGTAATAAAGTTACAATTTTATCGGATTGAAATGTATTTTTATGTACTTTGTTCGTTAATATGAAATATTGCGATGTGAAACATTCATCAACAAACACACACAGAATCGATTTCTCTTATATCCGCGCTGAAGAACTGATGAATTCAATATTATTCTATAATAAAGATTCTTTGTCGCTAGAGTAAAGTTTTCACTTTAGACTTAATATTCAATTTCAATGAAATATTTCATCCATTGTAGATGTGCTTGGTATGCAATTTTATAAAATTTCGTTCAATTAAGCTATACTTTCTCTTTTTCCTGTCATGGCAAATAAAATGATGAATGACTTTCTGTGGCCTTGAGCCACTGATTTCAGTCAAGACGTTGGCGAAATCCCACTTACCTACTTATACTGAATAAATCCTCTCATTTAGCCAAGAAAGATGACCTCGTACTATTATTATTGCATACTATTGTCATAATTACGTTTTTCTTGTTACTATCCGCTACTCGCTACTATTTCTATTTACTGCTATTGTTGCTACTACTATTATTATAAAATAATTAGTCTATACTATTACACTTTATTTCATCATTATTAATATTATTATTATTAAGTTGGTTCGCGCTCGTGCTTATCATCGTCATTATTATCATCATCATCATCCATCATTGTTATTATTTTCATTTTTTATTATCTTTATTATTTTCTACATTCGCGTTTATTGATCACATTTTTATCGATGTCGACGTCATATATTGACATGTTGCTATTGACTGAGAACGGTCGTCGGCTGTGACGGTGGCCAGAAACAGTTCATTACCGGTGATAACAAACCGGATCGCATCCTCATTATAAAGAAATAAGAAGGAATTGAGAGAAAGAGAGAGAGAAAGAAAAGATGTTAAGAGAACTGTTTGTGCCTACAACTTTCTTCTTGTATTACGCGGGTATTTTTTTCATTCGTGTTGTGCAATGGATACGCATTGGCAAAATTCGTGCGATCGTATGTATACTACGAATTATAAATGAATTAAAGCAATTATAGATCTCATTGTATTCTCACAGCTCTACACAAGATAAGAACGAGCATTGTATTTCCGAATTTCTTGCAATTGAGACTTCGATTGTTATCTCCGGATTATAATCCTCTGAAAGGCATGAAACTGAAAAATTAAGATGCGTGAAATTGAAAATCAATGTTTTTAACCGACTTTTAAGAGTAATGCTCCATATATATTTTCGCTTTTACTGATTTATTCATATAAAATTCAATTTATACGTATATATAAATATATAAATATATGTATAGATATATATATATTTATATGCGAGTTTAATATATATATATATGTATATTGAATTCGCGTATATACACTTGAAATTTAAATGCGTTCAAATAACGCGTCAGAATAATTTCCTTAAGCATAAAATATGTACTGCCTGTCATTTTTTTCACATGCATGTCATTGATATATGCGATATAGATTATGTATATTCTGTAAATTATACAAGAAACGTAAATCGTGCAAAGAACGTTCGTATATTTCTACGTGTTGCAATTTCCAAGGCAACACTTCAGAACAAAATTTCGGTTTCACGCCTTCCAGAAATGAAATAATCATTAAAAATAATTTATTACGGACGCATACACACAATTGAAACCATTTTTACGTATTTTACAGTAGTATTTTACAGAACATATCGATAGAAGACTCTTCTGCCTCTAGAGATTCTCGAACGTAATATATAATAAATAATGAAAGTAATACGTAAACAAACAAAAAAAAAAAAACGCGAAAATAGTTGAAATTATAAGACACCGCAGTGATTCTACCACTGGTGTGTATCTCTCGGTTATCACATGAGAAAAAAAAAGAGAATGAAAAATGAATAAAAAAAAGAAAAAACGTGAAACAATAACAATTTATTTCCACACATTTGAATTATATCTATCTTGCGAGAAAAAGAGTGTGAGACTTCTCAGAACAACTTTTAGTTTTTAATGACATGTGTGTTTTCACAAGACGTTCATTATGAGTGAAAACAGAGATAAGGGAAAGAAAGTCAAAGTCATATATCTGCGTCTGACTTTGGTCTTGAAGCGAGATAAGAAGATATTGTGCGAATAAAATGATATAATCGCGCGCGTTTATCAAAATTACGTGATTTGTGTAGGAAAAGTGAAGATTCACACAGTGCGTGAACTAATTCTCTTCTGCGAATGTATCACTTCTGACTATATAATGCGAAAGAAAGCAGAATATACTAATATCGCGAAATATATATAAGAAATTTACGTGAGATAGATAGATGCAAATTCTTTTTCTGCTAATAGCTCACGAAGCACTTAAGCGGCTAAAGCAATTGAAACAAAAAAAAAAAAAAAAAAAAAAAACATTGGAAGACAAGGATCTCTTCAGCTATATCGATTAACGAAACACAAGTAAGAATGTAATTTATAATTTGTTCTTTAAATTCTCACAAAAGAACTACCGTCGGAAAATATAATTGTTTTTTTTTTTTTTTTTTTGTAGAAATTGTAATATTTTTGAATATGATTTATACAAGTAACATATTAAATATGTAATCGATTCTATATAAAGTGTAGAGAAAAAAATTGTATGTCTGTTCTTTTTTTTTTGTTTTTTTTTTAAACCTGGCTTTTTTTAGCGAATTCAATAACTCTCCATTTTTTGCAAGCGCGCGCGATTTTCTCAGAATTCTTCTCGAGTTTTCTCTTCGATTCGTTTCGGGGAAAAAAAAAACTGTATTATTTGTGTGTGCCCGGAAGATGCAGTCAAACACAAATTTTATTTCTTTTTGCAGGAACGTGATAAGTGGCAAATTGAATGAGAACTCGCGCGGAGAGACCGCGAGTATAATAACAACTGTGTTATATCCAAAGGTCCACACTTACGCTAGTCTGGCCGAGAACTTCATACCGCTGTCGAGATGTGTGTGTGTGTGCGTGTGTGCGTGTGCGTGTGTGTAAGTACGCGCGAATGTATTGTATTAGCATAATATTATACTTGTACGTACGTTGTTGTATCCACGTTGAATATCTAAATATCTCTGGCACGCGCGTCCGACAACAGAAATCTATGTACTTATAGGATTGTTGCTCGTACTCGAGCGTGTTACACATATGTATATTCGACCATACGTGCTTTCGAACGATTAAAATACTAAAAAAATTTAAAAAAAAAAAAAAAAAAAAAACGGAAAAGAGGAAAGAGAACCACTCCGCCGCCGCCGGATGTCTTGAAAAGATATACGCTTACAAATAGATCACAATCTAGATCATACTCTTGTGCATTCCCCCTCCTTCCTTCCCTATATACACACATACACACATAGTATTTCATTGTCGACGAGGATATTGTTCCTTTTTTTGTAAAAAAAAAACCTGAAGCGATCGTCGAAATTATTGTCACGGGAAACGGGTTGTTCCATGTTTATATCAGCGGATGCAAAGAGTGAGTGATCTGACGAACGTTGGGATGACACCTGCGCGTGTGTGTGTGTGCGGTAATTCATGTGCGTGAAAAAAAGAAAACGACTTCGCCACCTTAGGCCGTTCCTTTGACGAAGATGATGCACACAATAGGGAGAGAGAGTGAAAGTTGTATTAATGTTACACGTGTGTTTTCCGTTGTGTATATCGTATTGTACATAAAAAAAAAAAAAAAATGCTACATCGTGATCATTCACACGCATACGCCGGTATTTATTTGCGTATGTCTCTCCACGAATCGTCCTTGCTAACATCTAGAATTTGTTAGCGCGATCTTAATAGAGCGAACGGATTGATGTAATTGTAATATCTGCGATTGTGTATAAGGAAACGAAGACGGTGGTGCATGCGTGCGTGCGTGCGGAAATTTTATGTAAACGCGTGCGAACACAGAAACAAAACTTCCGATATTTATATTAAAATACTGTCCGCAATTTTGTGCGTGTGTGCGTGCATGTGTGCGCGCGCGCGCGCGCGTGTGTGTGTACGACGTTACTAAAAAATTATTATTCCGCTAAAAAACCACGTGTGCGAGACGTTTAGCTTGTAGGTTTCTAGCCGATTTTTCAAAAGTGCGTGCACGCGCGCGCGCGCGCGCGCTGAGTCACGGAGTTTTAATAATATTATAAAAAAAATACGACTGACTGGTGGTTGTATGGTTGTGAGCAAAACTTTTCTCTCTTCATACATCATAGATGAGAGAATACACACACATCCTTCTCCTAAAAAACTACATACATTGCACGGAAAGAGGAGGTAATCGTTGCATATGCGTTTATGACGGAATTAAGAGACTTGTGATCTAATTATAATATATATATATATTATACATATATACATACATACATATATATATATATATATAATCACAATTTCTTTACTCAACAGATATTTCTTTCGTCTCCCGTTTCTTTTGTATATTTTTGCGAATTGGTGTGTGAATAGAGATCGGAATTATAATTGATGTATTCTCGTGTCTTTCATTCCTCGGTTCATCGATCAACGATGAAGAATAATATTGACACTATGGTTGTGCGTATTTGTATTATGGGAATGAGGCTGCGTGATTAATATCTTGTTACAAGGTGAGACAGACTTTTGACAGAGAAATTAGATAACGTGCATTTTCCCTCGTGTGTTGTATAATCGTTCAATGATGACATGTCAATCTCTCTGATGCTGTTAAACTAAGCTGAAATAACTATAATAAATGAAACTTAAGATTACATTTAATCGACATTATGGCTTTTTGTATAGAAAACAAATTGCACGCATTGCGGTGAGACAACTTTTATTTTCAATGTTCATTTATTGTTTCAACGAATAAAGTGTTGCGGAGAAAATAAAATTGCTAGTAATATGAAATCGCAAATTAATAATCAATCGCCGTTTTGATGGAATTGGCAGCTTATGTGCGTTTAATATGCGTGTGCGTGTGCGTGTGTGTATGTACGTGCATGTACTTCAACATAATTGTCATAAATTTTATATATGTATATATATTGATGTATATATATATATATATAAAATATAAAACTCGGATAACAAGATATTAAATAATAGACAGCAGTTGTGTGTGGGTTTATGGTGCAAACCGATGCATATTATTTTTTCAGTGTGCATGCAAAAAAAACACACGAGGAGAAATATGTGAGGAGTTAAAAAATATACATATATATATATAAGAAAAAAATAGACAAAAAAAACGTGTTATTAATATGTGCACAGCATATTTCCTTCAATTATCTACATTCTATGTGTATAACTTTTATCACAATATTACATTGTTATATAGTATAAAATTGTGAAATTACTTTTATTATAATCATTTTTTTATCATGTATAGTGGGAATAAAATCACTGAGAAGCTAAAATGTTCTTTTTACGAGACAGATAATTGAGTAAAAACAAAGTTTCTTAATTCTTTAAATTATATATTTCTAAACTTTTTTTTTAACTTAAAATTAATTCATGTATTTTAGTAGAAAATAGAATACAAATATAAATCATTGAAAGATGTGTGTCAAAATGTACAATTTTATATAAATACTTTGCAATTGATTTTACTGAGTAAGAAAACAAATTTTTACTTTATAGTTTGTAATTACTGCATATTGATATACTATGGCTAAGGGTCAGTGCTCAAAATATCTAAAGTTAGATTTTTCATTTCTTTTTCCTTTTATTATCTTGCTTCCACATCTTTATTTTGGGTCATTTTTACTATTGATTCAACACTTATTAAGTCTTTATGTTTCTCTAACATTTCTGAGAGTATCTGCTCCTTTGCTATCATGGAACCCGATGCTGATATAAAATTACGAATTAATTTCTTCATTATATTTATCTTCCATATGGTTTTTTCCATTTTACGCTTATTCCTGGAAATAGATTTGATAAATATTAGACTAGACTCAATGAGAGAGAAAGAGAGAAAATAAATGTTGACATTTGTGTGAGAGTTCACTTACCTTACAATCTCAGGATGTGTTTCCTGTAACATTTCACTTTGCAACTGTTCCTGGTTGCTTAGAAAAGTTTTGTAATCAAACAGCGCTTTCTGACATTCCAGTTTTAGATTCAACTGCGTCAGAGATTCCTCTTTAACAGACTCATGAGTAGCCATAATACTGTCATTAAGAGTGAACAACTTATTCATATAAGCATCAAGTTTTCTAGAAAAAAAAAAACAAGTTACTCATTACATTATTATACTTAAAATACTTCAGAAAAAAAGATTATAAGACATATGTAACATAAATCTAATGTCAGCTAATAGAATATCAAAGCAAATTTGTTCCTCACTTTTGATCCTCGATATTGCCTTCTTTATTGTTTAAAATTGAAGCTATAGTGACACTGTGAAGGCACAATTTAACAGCGTTAGCATTCAAAAGTGTATCACTTATGACATTTTGCAATACACCTCCGGCTTCGCTCGTGTTTTGCTTCCATCTGCCATCGATACATTCTATAATATATAAACTCTCAAAAGAATGACACGAATTCGAGCGCTATACAACCTGTGAGTAACGTACGTTGACACTTCGCTCTGTACATTAAGAATTTAGCGTTCAAACGCATCAATGATTCCCTGGTTGCTCGAATCTTCTCCTCGACGGGCGTGAAATCGTCCAGCGAAATTGCACCGATCGGAAATTCGTTAAGCACCACATTTAAGCTCTTCGCTGAATTCCAGAGATGCAACATCGTGCCGGACAGCATCGAGAAGTGGACGAAAACATCGAAGCAGATTGCGGACGCTAGTGCTACTTATAGCAAACTGCAAGCAAACAACAGTCTGCAGTGTTGCTAGATTCGACGATTTTTTTCGCGCATGCGCGATGCATCTAGCTATGATTCCAGCAACTATTGGTCGCCGCCGTCGGCGGCCAGGGGTGTATGCTGTACGTA
>QVNV01024464.1:0-25065 GCA_014825455.1 Pseudomyrmex pallidus | reverse complement strand
AAAAAAAAAAAAAAAAAAAAAACACACAACAACAACAATACGTTCGCACATAAGGATCGTGCATTAGGCCCGGGATGTGAAAGTAGAAAGTAATGTTTCGCGAGTACACAAACGCGGACTCTCGAATACACCTGTTGCAAAAAAAAAAAGAAGAGAATAAGCGCATGAATCTATCGCAATATTCTCGATATGCAAATCGCGCGCTCGCTCGCGAGAGAGAGAGAGAGATTTATAAGAAGGGAGAATTTTTAACGAGTACCTCTCCATCGGGAGAGACGGTGGAACATGAAAAATGACCGAGTGCTCTCGAAAGTCCGACGATTTCATAGGCGTGAGTACGAGGGGAAACGAGATCGGGAAGGCTCTTCTACGATCGCTGCACAGCAGCAGCAGCAGCAGCCGAGAACAGAATCTCTCGATACACAGAGCGAGACAGACGCGCGCGAGGACGAAGAGGACGAGAGAGGTCGGGTGTGGAGAGAACTCGCGGGAGAAAGAGAGAAAAAGGAAAAGGAGCGAACGGAGATAGAGCACCCTCGTGAAAGAACGACCGTGAGGATCGGGCGAGAAGTTGTCGGAGCCAGTCGGCCGACCTGCTGGCTACGGCTGTGTTGCCCGGCCAATCAGCCAACCCGGGCGTCACGCGAACGGACCGCGCGCCGCTTCGTCGCTTCACGCCGCGCTCGACCTCGCGCGCTCACACGAGCTTTCAGTCAGTCAAGTCAGTGCTCCGGTCAGTGCGCCGCGTGCGTGTCTCTCTCTCGCGTTCGACGACGCGGATGACTTGGAAAATAAAAAAAAAAGAAAAATGACGAGAAGACGCGTCGTCCCGGCGGGAGAGACCACATGGTCTCCGGCTGGTTATGTAGCGCGATCCGTTAGTTAGACCGAGATACTCTCCGTCAGGTGCAAATCCACCTTCACAGATATCCGTATATACCCTTTACCCGAAGCCGCTCTCTATCTTACGCGTGTGTACAACTCGGCGATATGCGTGATGCGACTCGCGAGTGTGTGTCGTGCCGTGCGACGACGACGACGTAGCGCGGAAAGAAACTCCGTGCCGAATTGAGTCGCGCGTAATACACGCAGGTAAAACGGAGTAAAACACAGGGGACATTCACACACGCGGCGAGGAAGAGCTTCAGCTCGAAAGAAAGAAAGGAGAGAAAAGTGAGAAAGAGGAGCGCGAGAGACATGGCGCCCCCCGACAGATTGCCTCGCCCTGGCTCCGGTCTCAGCCTCTCTGTGCTCGGTGAGTTTATACACAAGTTCTCGAAGAAAGAATGAGAGAGAGAGAGAGGGTTTACTCGTTTTTCTCCTATTTTTCCTCACGAAATGCGTTTGGGATTTGCGGTCCCTTTGATTCACGGCGGCACTCAACATATTTCGGCAGATATATTTTGTAAGAGAGTCGGATGATTTTTCTTGAAATTCCGAAAGAGATCAGCCCTTGTCCGAATTTGCGGACCTCTTTTTTTCTTGGGATTTTCAAATCTCTCGGTGACACGCAAGTATCTCACAGCTCGATCTCTCGCGCCGACAAAAACCGTCAGAATGGGCAAAATTTTCAGAATGAATGAACGAAACGCATTAGCGCTCGCGTCAATGAGCTCTCCGTTTACGATTTAGTAGAAAAACAAAAAAGACCGAGAGATAAAAAGGAGGGTGGGAAAGTGAAGAGAAAGGGAAGAGAGAAAGACCGGGCTTGTGATTTAATCGCGCCGCGAGAGTTATAATTGCGTGTAATAGTCTTTGATTTCCTGGCGCTTAGATCGCGTACCCTCTCTCATTATCGAAAACGCGATTAAATTACGCGTGCGTGTCTCGATGACAGTCTTGCGAAACGGGACATTCCGCACGGAAAGTTTTTTTTTTTTAGTTTCTTCGGTTTTTATTGAAATATGTTTAACCGAGAATCATTTAAAACAAAGAACAAACTAATTGAATCGTTATATAAAGCAATAATATTTTTCACATACTTGTTTAAGATTCTTCAAACATGTATTTGATTATCGTTTTTGTTTAAAAAAAAAAAAAATCAAAATTACAGACGCGAAAATATCAAGTCTCGCGCGATCTTAACTATCGGTTCGCGCGCGAGCTTAGGCGTTCATTCGCGGAAATAACAGTAATTCGATCCTTTTGAATGCTACAAGATTCTGAACGGAACGCGAATCAAAAGGTGGGAAACTGACAAGTGTTTCTCCTAAAAAAAAAAAAAACAAAACACGCCAGGTAGTTGACGCCACGAAGTGGAACAACGAACTTCCGTTTTTTCGAGCGTGCGCCTATATAGATACATCGTACACGCACGTACAGTATAAACTGGCTGTGTGACGGACTGGTTCCCATGAAATGCATTATTTCGCAAGCGGACGTCGCGTCTGGTCACGCCAACCAACGACCGATCACATGTTGCACTTGAGGAAGAAAGCCTCGCACGCTATCGTTCGGTCGCGAGACGATCTTCTTTTTATTTCGCGTTCCGCGCGCCAAGTTCGACCGGTGTAAAGAAGAAAGAGAAGCCGCCGCGCGTCCACTTTTATCACATTTAGCAGATTACACCGTTGGACCGTGTGTTGCGCGCTTCGATGGTCGAGAGTCGCAGATAAGGCGGGGCTACTTATCAGGAGAAACGGAATTAAACTGCACACACGCCGGGGCCGCGCGCGGTCTCGAGAAAATAGCGTCGAGAGATTCGCAACGTGTCGCGAATTTCTTCGCGCGCGGCTCTTTATCTCGCCGCTAATATTTCCTCTAACTCTTGTTTATTATCGGTCTGTTGCGAAAACGCAATTTTCCTTACGCACACGCTCATTGAGACACGACGCGAACGAGATTATATATTCGCTAATTTATCCCACGACAACCTGCAACGCGCGCGCGGTTGCGAAATGTACACACCTGTAACGCGGCACCTTGCCCTGAATACGGCGGAGTCTAACTTTCTCTGTCACCTGCGCGTTTATCCCTCTCTCGCATCCAATATCCATAAATTTTTTTATTATTCTCGTGTCTATTAAAAGTTTCGGTACAAAAAAAGCATCGGCTCTATTAAATACCGCGTGTACACATACATGTACGACGATATAGAGAACTTTCTACACACAAATCGTCGCGCCTATAGTCGTCAAGTTGTCGCGTGCACGCGTCGTTATTGTCGTTTTTAATTAAGAAGATACGCGTCGCGCGCTACAGTACAAAAAGCTCCTCTTTGTGCAATTTCTCTGTTTGCGGAAAACTGCAATAAGTATTCTGTTCTCTCTCTCTCTCTCTTTGCGTTGCACTTCTGCATCGCGAGCCGTCACATCGTGTTAATAAGTAGGTCACGTGAAATGATTCTTTCCGAGAGGTGTGTCTCGCGAACAGAAAAAGAACCGGCGCGAACGGAAAAAAAAAAAAGATCCGAATTTCTTAATGCCCCGACATGACTCGCGGTCATCATCGCTGTGGTCATACATATATATATATATACATCCGTTACAAAGTGTACATGTTCTTGCGAAATGTTGGCGCGCGTTTGCGAGTTTCTCCCAGGATAAAGGAACGAAGGATGCGCTTTTGTGTTACTTCGATCCGCCGAAGAGTATTCGTTCACGCGAGAAGAAGTTGCAAATTGCCTCGCTGTGATCGACGAATTTTCTTCAAAAAGAAGAGAATTTTTTTTATTTCAAGTGCGTGACTCACATTGTGAGCGTATCCTTGAGAGATCTACGCGAATCTACATGCTTAAATAGACCTTCGGAGGAGGTACGTACGGCGCGGTGATCTCACGGCGTGTTGACTGTGTGATTCATTTCGTTATATCCATCAATTTTCTCTTTAGTCGCTTGTAGTTGTCTCTTCGTTCGAGAACTTCTGCGTCTTTACGCAGAAGTGAAATAATTATAATTGCGAGACCGCGCGATATCGCTCTGTGTCGCAATATTTCGGATCGAAAGACAGCGATAAACGCGCGAGAAAGTTTTTTTTTTCCCCTCGTCTCTCTTACGTACTGTTTTTAATTACGTCGCAGAGCGCCACAGATTTCCGTTATCTAACCGAGCGTTATCAACGACGTGGCGGCAGATAGCCGCCGTTGTGTCACAGAGTCGGGAGACCAGGTAATCTAATTTAATCGCGTCAAGAAATAAAAAACGGTATGCAATGTCGATAAGCTGTCATAAAATTTTTTGAACAAACGTTTGAAGATTTCCAAAATCCGATGATAAATCATTGATACAAGCGCAGCATGTAGTTCTTAGAAAGTTTACGGAAGAACCTGTAATTCGAAAAGATGAGAAGATGTGAAATTACAATTGTGTCATTAAAAAGTGGCATTTAAATCGCCACAACCAATCTCTCGTTGAACGAGAACGAAGCGACTACCGGCAGCGGGAAACTTCGTGGCACTGATTCGGGTCAGGTCGTCTGCAGGATCCAATTTACGAGGACACAGTTCGAGATTCCATTTCTCGGGTGCGCGTATGCGTGTGTATACGTGAGCAACGACGGAGAACGGAAGTGGAGACGGGAAAGTTAGCCGGCGCGGCGGACCGGTCAACAGGTGGTCCCCCGGTGTGGATGTCGTCCTGTGGCTTCGTTCTCTCGCTCTCGGCGATCGGAGGGGGAAAAGGGGTTTTAATCGAACTTTAATCGCGCGCGGCTCCCCCGATCTCTCGGTGCCGCTCGAACGGAGCGCATCGCTGCGCGGATCTCGAGCAAAAATCGAATGTACGGAGAAATTCTCTTCTCGTTCGGATACGAAACGTCATCTGCGTCAATTTCTTTCTCACGGAAATTTATCTAACGCGATTGCGGCAGATAGTGCCGCCGTTGTGACACAGACTCGACCGGGTCTAATCTAATTTATCGCGTCAAGAGATAAAACCGGTATGTAAAGTCGATACTCTATTACATAGTTTTTTTTTATGAGTAAAATTTTCCAAATCCGATGATAAATTATTAAGCACACGGGTTACACGTAATTTCTCTCTTTAGAAAGTTCACGGAAAATAAAACCCGCAATTCGAAAAGATGAGAGAGAAATGTGACGTTACAATTATGTCATAAAAAATGACGCCTAAAAATCGCCGCAACAGTTTCTCGTTGGCGATCATTAAATTAAAATACTTTTCCCGCGGTATCTCTGTTGCGCCAAATATTCGCGATGGCAGCCAGCCGTTGGCGCATCTAGAGATCGCATTTCACTTGTGTGTGCGTACGTTCGCTCGGGATAAATTAATTTAACAATAACAAATGATAGCGAAGTACGTAAATAAATTTCACGACCCTGTCGTTCTTTTCGTTTCCTTTGTTGTCGCACGAGATAGCTCGCGCGATATCGCACTTGTCGGATACCTCTATTATAAATATCGATAAACGCGCGCGTCTATCGGCGCGTAACTGACGCCAGGCGCGATATCGAAAACCACCGACACCGACGACGGAGACGCAACATCAGTCAGTTCCAGCCATGAGATTCGTCCGGAGAAAACGTTACCGATGCGCGAGTTTACGGTGGTGAGCCGCCGCCGCCGCCGCCGCCGGGGCCTTCTCACAGGCGCGCATCAGAACTCAAGTGCGTTGACCCAACAGCTTACGGTAACCCAGGCCGCAGAGAGTTGCACCTGCTTCTTGCGCGGAGTTACCGTCGCGGAGGAGCCGTGCGACTCTTCCTTCTTCTCTGTTCTCTTCCCGTTTCCCTTCGCCGCCGTGCCCACTTTGTTCTGTTTATATCTGCATTCGCGAGAAAAGAGATTAAACTCTCGACGCCTCCCAACCTCTCTCGATCCTCCTCTTCCTCCTCCTTGTCTCTCTCGCGTTTCCTTCGCGTTTCTCGCGAAATGCAAGCGGGTTGCAGGAGTGAAAAAGTTCGAACAATGCGTAAAAAGAAGTGGGAAAAACATTTTATTTGATTTTATTTGCAAGAGCGAGATCGAGTAAAATCCAGGAAGGAGATAAGAGACTCGCATTCGCGCACACATTCGCGGGACGCGAAGGAGCAGCGAGATCTTCTCTCTCTTGACCCTACTTTCTAGAAAACGTGCAATCGATTCGTGCGCTCCGTTTGA
Organism: Pseudomyrmex pallidus; assembly: GCA_014825455.1. Taxonomy (NCBI): domain Eukaryota; kingdom Metazoa; phylum Arthropoda; class Insecta; order Hymenoptera; family Formicidae; genus Pseudomyrmex; species Pseudomyrmex pallidus. The sequence continues at coordinate 19,009 of QVNV01024464.1, read as the reverse complement.
TTTATTCGCGCGTTGGCGATAAAACGTCGATACTTCGCCGAATGAATATGCAGGTTGTTCTTTTTTCCCATTAACCGACATATCTCGTAGGATCGTGAATAAATAATCGCTTGTGACAGATATGAGCAAAGCTTTCCGTTCAGCTTCCGAAGTGGCACGCGAGTAAAAGACCGACGTGTGTCGGTCTTCGATTTGCGGAAGTCTTCGGCGCCGAATAGTCGCTGGTTACTCACGCGAGCTTATCTTTTTCTCGATGTCGTATCTTTTCTCGGTGCGCTCATTTTTTCCCTAACTCGATATTTGTATGTCGTAAAAATTCCACGAATTGTTCGTATAACTGACCAGATTAGATGGGTCGTAGAATTGTAAGACGAAAGCAGCGATTATGTAGAGCGCTCGCTCTATTTTTTTCTTCGCAGACCTGGCGCAGATACGAGCGTTGGTCGAATCGACCGGAATGCTGGGCGGATCCACTTGTCCGTCCTGCGAGATGCCGTTCGACAAGGGTAAGAAGCGTCGTCTGATCGACTCCTGCGGCCACGAGCGTTGCTACTCGTGCCTGTTCCGCAGCGAGGCTTGCCCGCTCTGTCTGCGCGGCTACGATCCCAACAACGACGACGCGTTGGACGAGGCATCGCCGCTCAGGGACGAGTTCGCCGCTTCCACGGCACCGCTGTCCGTTTTCGCGCCCACGGACGGCTGGCTCGATGAGTCATCGACGGTGAATTCTCTCTGCGGCAGCCCCAGGCCACGCACCAAAATCACCACGAGGGCTAATCTGCCCTCACGAATCGCTCACGTAAGCTTGTTGTTGTTGTCGTTTACGAAATAACACGACGCGGAAGAAAAAAAATCGATTTCTTTTGTCTCCGATTTCTTTTGTTTTTAATTTTTTTTTGTTGTTTCTTATTGTTTCGGGGAATTGGGTTTTAATACACCATTGTTTCGGTGAGAGAACAGTGTTATCTCTCCCCTTAAATTGCCGATCTCCCTCGTTAATCGTAAGTCGATATTTTTCAGCAACGGGACGAAGAGGAACCTCTCTTTATAGCAATGGCGAAGAACCTGAAAATCAAGTCTCCGGCACTTCCAGACTCCTCCGTTCCTCAAGCGCGGCACAAAGTTGAAATGACGCAAAGTACGTCGAATCTAAATCTAATTTTTTTTTTTTTTCGAATAGCGCAATTTTACATCGATATGTGTATGAATACTTTCTCGATGTCGCGCAGATTGTCCTATACTGCCGAATCAACGGAGAAGATTCTTCCTCAATCCGAAGGTGCTCAGAGGTTCCTTCGCCGCCCAGAGATCCACGAGACGCGCAGCATCCTCGCCCGAGGAGCCGACCGCGAACGACAATCCGTCCGCGTTATCAGGTACACAAACCTCTTCTCTAAAAGATATTTATTCGAAAATTATCGCGTACACGCGTGCTCGGCGAGAAAAGAAATTTATGATCGGCGCGAAAAGTCACTTAAAAAAAAAAAAATCGCCAAAACCCGCTCGCAGTTTGGATGACCTCGTCCTGGGATGGAAGATGGCCCGGCGTTGTCCTGGGGAAGATCAAGTCGCTGTGGAGCAGCAGTCAGGGCACGGCCAACGACGGGCTGAATCAGCTCATCGGCTCATCGAACAAAGTCACAGGCACGAAAGAAAAAGAGAGAGAAAGAAACTCTTAGAAACCGATGTGTATTGGCTATTGAGACACGTTCGTGATGCTTGCCGAGTGTGCGAATGAATGCTGGAGAACCTTTGAGAGTTGTCACGCGCGAGACTCAGCTCGAGGCGCTCGCGCACTCCTCCTCAGTACGATAAAAGCGTTTGCACGCGCGAATATGTGTGTTCCTCTTACGATAACGCTTCTTTTTTGTACAGCACATTCCTCTGTACACGAGCATGATCATCACATACGCAACTTTGAATTTTTTTTTAGCTACAATTGCGTCCGTCCTTAGTTAGTAGAGTGTGATTTTTGTTTTTTTTTTCAAACAATTTTCGAGTTACAAAGTACTCACTGCACACATTTAGCACTGCTTGTGATGTTGTGAATTGAATTAGTCAGTTTGCATGAACAACCGACTCCTCAATCAACTTAATTTTTTCTCCGTCTCAATAGATGACGAGGGTGGTTGCGTGAAACCGCTGTCCTCGAAGACCAATCGGAAGTCGTCACAGTCGGATCTGTACATGCGACTGGGTCTGCTGCTGGGATCCGGCCGGGGAAACGGCACGGAGACGGGTCCCACCTCGCGAGCCCCGATACAGAGGAACGACAGCTCCGCGGCCTCCTTCAGCAGTCTGACCAGTTTCGAGACACAGACCCAGGCCTCGACGAACACGAGCCCGGTGTCGACGTTGACGGGCACGTCGAGCGAGGCCGAGGCCGCGGCGGCGCTGCGATGTCCCGTGAAATCGAAGACCAAGGCCAAGACCAAGGCTAAATCCAGGGACTGCGACAGCAGCGGCAGCCTGGCGTCCATCTCCACGTCGCTGTCCGCGTCCACGTCGATGTCCATGTCCATGTCCGTGTCCGTGTCCGGTCTGTCGAACGGCAGCTCCAGTCCGCTCACGCCGAGAAGACATTCCGTCAACACCGCGCAGGGAAATCAAACCGACGAGTTCGGCCAGCTGAAGAACAGACGATCCTGCACTCGGAGATCGGCCAGAATCGGCAACGTCAAAGGATCCGTAGACACTAAACGTAATATTTTTTCTTCTGCGCCTGTGAATGCAATTATGAACGTAATTACAACACACGTAGTAATAACGAGAGTCTCTTGTTGATTTCAGCTCGTTTCGTTCAGCATCACGCGCAGTTAACTCTCAAGCCGTTGTTCTTCGAGGTGCCGTTGTTGGAAGAGGACCCGCTCTTCGCGGGCCGGCAGTGGCTGTTGCACGAACTGGAAGCCGTGATCAACGGCTCCAGTCCCGGCATTCTGATCTCCGGATCGCCGGGCACGGGAAAAACCGCGCTCGTTCTGCAACTGGTTGAGCACAGCTGTTTCGGAAGACGAAGGGAGCAACTGAGATCTCTGGAAGTGAGCGAGGAATGCGACGAGAAGGAAAAACAGACTGGCAACACGGTTCTGCAAGCTAATATCCGACACACTAATGAAAAAGTATGATTATCTCGTGTTATCTTTTCTATCTGTTTTTTAGATTTAAAAAAAATTACGAGCGTTGATTTTTTTTAGGTCCGCGAATTAGCGTCGCACGTTGTCGCTTATCACTTCTGCCAAGCCGACAATAACAGTACCTGCCTAGTGCCGGATTTAATTCACTCGTTGGCAGCGCAACTCTGCCAGGCTCCACAATTGATCTCATACCGAGAATATCTTCTGTCCGAACCCCATCTTCAGGGTTCGCTGTCGCAAAGAGAATGCACCGTCGATCCAGATCTCGCGCTATCCAGGGGTATTATCGAGCCGCTTTCGACTCTGAAGAAAGCCAACCGACTGCCGGACTCGAACATGGTAAATAATTGAACGACAAATCGGAAGGTCGTCTCGCGTCGCATCGCTCTTGAGACACTCATCCTTATTCGTTTCTAGGTGATACTGATCGATGCCGTGTGCGAGGCGGAGTATCACAGGCCGGACAGAGGCGACACCATAGCTTCCTTCCTGACGAGGCATGCACCTAACATTCCTAGTTGGTTGAAGATCGTTTGCACGGTTAGAACGCAGTTGCTGGACTGCGCGAAGCAACTGCCGTACACGAGAATTTTGTTAGACAAGACTGCGAACGATGCGATCGGGAACAGCATCACGAAGGATCTGTCCGATTACATCGGTTACAGACTCGCGCACAGCCCTTCGATACAGGCGAACGTGACCGCGTCGGTGAACAGCAAAGCGGAATCGTCGTGCACCGCGAATCAGACGAGATTCGCTTCGCACTTGCTTGCATTAGCCAAGGGCAGTTTCCTCTTTGCCAAACTGACGCTCGATCTCATCGAGAGCGGACATTTAGTCGCTAAATCTGCGAGTTATAAGGTGTGTCCTCGAATTTTTAATTGAACAGAATCTAGTAAAATATATTTCGATAAACCTTCAAACAAAATATTGAAAAGTAAAATAAATTACATAAATAAAATATAAATTAAAAATAATTAAATAATGAAAATAAAATATTAATTCATTTATTTTTTATATTTTACGTATTTAGGTATTACCGGTCTCTCTCGCGCAAATCTTTCTGTTGCATTTTAATCTGAGATTTCCCACGGCAACTTCGTTCGACAAAGTGCAACCTCTTCTGGCCGTCTGTTTGGCCGCTCTGTATCCGTTGACTCTACCTGAAATATTCTATTCTGTAAATTCTTTGAACACGGATCAATTTATCACGTGGGAAGACTTTTTACAAAGATTCAAGGCAAGTACATGCGAGATAACGTTTAAATACAACAATATTTATTGTCTGTCTACCTAACAAAACAAATTCTTCATCCTTCAGATGCTCTCTGGCTTTCTCGTAAAGCGCTTAGACAACACGTACATGTTCTTTCACCCCTCGTTCAGGGAATGGTTGATGAGGAGAGACGAGGGAGAATCGACGAAGTTCCTGTGCGACTACAGACTCGGGCACGCGGCGATCGCGTTCAGACTGTCGCGTCTTCAGGCACCGCTGGACGGTGACAAGGCCCTGGAGTTGGGTCATCACGTGCTGAAGGCGCATGTTTACAGAGGCGTGGCTCCGTGCTGGCCCTCGCGCGATTTACAAGTAAATTGTTTTTTTTTTTCACCGCGAAAGCAATACACGACGAATCACTTAAGTTTAGAGAATCAACAAGGCTTCTCGTTAATTCTCAGGCTATTTGGCTGACTCTGTCAACCGAATGCATTTCCTCGGCGTTGTGCATGCTGCGAAACATCTACAGCCCGAACGTGAAGGTGTCGAGATTGCTCCTGCTGGCGGGCGCATCCCCGAACCACATCACCGAATATCTGGGCAACGCACCCGCTCTGTGCATGTACGCGCACGAGGGTTCCGTCGAGATGGTGTCGCTCCTCCTCGAGTTTGGTGCCGACGTTGAGTTGACCAATAATCAAGGTTGCACCGCCTTATCGCTGGCAGCCGCTCGAGGACACTGCGACGTAGTCAGAAGGTAGAATTAAATCTTTATTTCCTAACTCAAAACGACACGCAGTCGTTTATATTGTCGTTGTTAAACTCTCGCTCCACAGACTGGCCGCCGCTGGAGCCTCGCTGGGACACGCGGACATGGCTGGCCAATGTCCTTTGGTGCACGCTGCTAGGCACGGAAGACTGTCCGTAGTCGGTTATCTTTTAGCTTGCGATTGGGTTGTGCCGACGGAGAACAGAACGGAGAGCGTCTCGGAAATAAGCAGAGAGGAAGCCGCTCAGCAGGCCGTCGTGGCGGCCGCGTCGCAGGGTCACGAGGCCGTCGTGGAGTATCTCTTGGATATGGCCGAGGTGATCGTGGATCGGCCCGATACACTGATAGGCGAGACCGCGCTGACAATCGCCGCCGCCAACGGTTCAACCGCGACGGTTTCCGCGCTCCTGGCTCGCGGCGCCAATCCTCTGGCTGTGAACGCGAAAGGACTCTCACCTCTCATGCTCGCTGCCAGGGAAGGACATTGGGGTACCGCAGAACGGCTCTTGCAAGGTTTGTTTTCGTGATGGTTTTGTTTCTTTTAAAATTTATTAATTCAAATTGTTGTTTAATCTTTCTAATTGCTTTGCAGGAGATCTGTCCAGCAGCACAGACACGATATCGAACGAAGCTGTGTCGCTTCTGGAACAACACGATTATGCTGGACGTACCGCGTTAATGCTGGCAGCTTCCGAGGGTCACTGTAATCTCGTCGAACTGTTCCTCGACAAAGGATCGGTCTTGGAAACGAAGGACAAAGAAGGGCTCACCGCTCTGGGATGGGCGTGCGTCAGAGGACGCGTGGCCATCGTGCAAATGTTGCTCGACCGCGGCGCCGATGTCAACACGAATGACACCACTGGTAGAACTCCCTTGGATTTGGCCGCATTCCAAGTAAATCTGAATTTCTCTTCCGCTTACATCATTTATTTACGTACCATTTGATACACGTAATCATGCGCATATATATGTGTGCAGGGTAATCCAAAACTGGTGCAGCTGTTACTCGAAAAGGGAGCCGCGGTAGAGCACGTCGACATTCACGGCATGCGACCTCTGGACCGAGCTATCGGTTGTCGCAACATACCGGTGGTGCAATGTTTCTTGCGCCGTGGCGCCAAACTTGGCCCCGCCACCTGGGCCATGGCTGCGGGCAAGCCGGACGTTCTGATAATCTTACTGAATAAGCTTCTGGAGGACGGCAACGTTCTGTACCGGAAGAACAGGTTGAAGGAAGCGTCGCATCGTTACGCGTACGCTCTGAGAAAGTTCCCGGCGTCGCCGGAAGAGGACTGCCAGGGACAGGAGCAGAGTCACTTGATGCTGCAGCTCCAAACTTTCACCCAGCTTCGATTGAACTTCCTTCTGAATCTCAGCCGATGCAAGCGAAAGATGAACGTTAGTGATTCGATTCTCTCGACTTCTCTCTCACAATTCAAATTGCATTATTTTCTTGTAACTGGAAACGTGTGATTTTTTTTAAATACAGGAATGCACCGAGGCCATCGAGCTGGCGAACGAGGCGCTCGTGGTCCGGCCCATGTCTTACGAGGCGTTTTACGCCCGAGCGAAGGCGCAAGTGGACCTGGGTCTGCTCGAGAACGCGCTGTCGAACGTTCAGGAGGCTCTGCAAAACGCTCCAGCCCAGAACAAGCAGGATCGCAGAGTGCTCGCGATCCTGAAAGAGGAGATCGTCTCGCGGATAAACGGCGCCGGGACCAGCAGGGAATACGGCGACGACTTCAGCATCGCCAGATCTCGGCTGAGAGCGTCGGTTGACACTCTCACGGAATTATAACGATAAATCCTAACTTTTCTTTGTATTGTAAATTAATGTAAACGCTTCCGACAAGATTGTGCTCTCAAACAAAAAAAATTGTGCAGCTTCTTTTACATATTTTACATATACACGTGTACACGTTCGAGAGAGAATAATTTATTACATACGTGTTATTTAATGTCTTTTGCGTTTATTTTTGCCCAAAGAATTCGACGCAACGAGTTTATATGATAATGATCGATCATCACAAAATTTGTTGTGTTAGATTCAAAGAAAAAAAAAGACTATCTTGCCATGGAATTGTGTGTGTGAGTTGCAAAATCATTAATAACACATTTAAAGCTCCTTACCGGAAGCTTTTTTTGACCAATATAAAGTCTGTGTTTTTTTTCAGTATATGAATTTAGTTAGACATTTTTTTTTTTTTTAATATTTATAAGTAACACGCAATCGTTATGAAGAGAATTATATATTAACGCTTTTTAATATTAAAAAAAAAATGTTCTCACTTGTGAGACGTAATTCTAGAATAGCATGTGTATTCTCAAAAATCTCAAATGTCCTATAACGAAAGAGACTTTACCTATACACACAGAGAAATGTAATGATTCCGCACATATGTAGCTCCATTTTTTATAAGCGTTCCAGATACACAAAAAAGAAAAAAAAAGAATAAACTATATCAAATGTTATTGACTCCGTCGTAACAAAGGTGTCAAATAAACGAACTTTTTATTGAGACGAATTTCTTTACTTCTGCGTCGGACATATTATTTCGAATAAGACAATCATGTAAACGGTTTTGAAGATAAATATCTTATTGTGTTACAGCGAATTAATCCAAATTAGCAGCTAAACGCGTGCACACATATTCGGGAAACGTTTTCTTTTTTTTTCACTAACATTCATAAAAAAGTAAGACGAACGAGTAATACAAAGTTAGAAAATTTCTCGTATAAACAATCGCAATACGACGTAAATTATTATTATTATTATTATTAGTATTAGTATTATTATTATTATATCATACACACATTTTAAAAACTCTAGTTCCTATTATTATTATATACCCGAAAAAACGAAACGAAGATCGATCGCGGTAATGACTTAAATTTTTTGATTTAATATATAATCGAGCTTTTTGAGTTATACAATGTAAGATACGAAAATTTTGGTCTCCGATATTGCCAGGCAGTGAATTGCACTGGCAATTTATTAAATTACAGAGTAAGTACACTTTCTTTTTTTTTTTTATTACATATATATTATATTTAATATACAACACGCCTCAAAAAGGCATAAAACTCAACACTGTAGAAATAAATCATTATTAGCGAACGAGCTGCGATGTTCGAGTTCACTGACCGCCGAGTTAATTGAGTTAATGGCAATTAACTCTAATAGTTTAAATCGAGTTAACTGATATTAATTCAATGTGTTAAAATATGCAGAAAAATATTATTTTTGAGATATACGAAGTAGAAAATAAATTTATTCAATTGTACGTCGCGTTTCCATATCACGTCTTGCGCGATATACATATCTTCAATAGTTAATCTTGTGTGTGATAAATGTGCATTCTTATTTTTTTATCTCTTTTTATATATATATATGTAATTACATATATCTGTCACAAACACAATACATTTTCTATGTAAATAGATAAAGCCGGTAGCTATTGAAAAAAGTAACGCAGTTGAGAAGTAAACGCGTGTGACTAGTTTCTTCAACAAAAAAAATTTCTATTATATACAGGGAAGTTGTGTGGATATTTATATTATTATTCTACCTACACGAAAAATCATTGATTGGAATTATTGCGATTTGTGCAAAATTCATACGATATTATGTACTTTCTTCTTGCGTAACAAACAATTAAAAAACAAACTGGCAAGTAAGTTCCTGTACTCTGAAATCAACTCATTGGATCGTTAAGTATGAAACTTAACATATATATTGTATATTTATCAAGTTTCACACTTAACGCCCCAATATTTCCCTCGGCAAATCTAAACCAAAAAAAAATCTATTTCTATTGAATTGCACAACAAATATTTTCTAAACTATACGCTGCTAGATGCGATTACTTAACAAAGTTGAGTAACAGAAACACTTAAAAAACGTGTAGAAAAAATAACTAAAGTCGATAGAATCAATCGATTGTTAGAACAAGCTGTCAACCAGGTCTTACTCTTATATAGAGAAAACTTGTACGTATATAGAAAATTTGTAAGATAGCGTGTCATTAAAAGTACGTAGCTGTGATCTAAGGAAGTAGCTATCGCGCGATTATTCGGCAAAAAGGTCACATTGTATGATAATAATAATAATATATATATAAGGATATATATATATATATAACTATCTTAATAATAACTTAAAAAACGTTGTGTACGTTCCTCAAGAATAATATTTGCAACATCTGGCAGAATGTTAATGCGATGCGATAGAAAATCTTCTTCAGACCGTCGCGTAAAATCGAATGTAACACGCCGCGCGTGTGTTCCTCACGAGAAGTACGTATCGTCGGTATGCGAAGCATTCGGATAAGTACTAATGAGCCTTGTACGTATCCTTGTTTTGATAGCCCTGAACGTAGCCAGACGTGTCGGGCGTATCTTTGCGACCGGCTATGCCTTTACCTTTTCCCGTTTCGTCGAAGCGTTGTTTGTGCGAACCGGTGTACTTGCTGACGTCGGTCAGTCTGTCGACCGTCGACGCCGCTTTTCCAGCCTGTAAAATTTCGTCAAAAAAACAGAATCGTAAACACATCGCGCGCCGCAATATTTGTGTAATCACAGTGCGATAAGATATATATAAACGTGCGATCGCGATCAGATTAAAACAACGATTAAAAAAAAAAAAAAGATAAGTTTAACAACTGAGAGAGAGAGAAAAAGAATTGACACAAGATTTCTCAAGAAAACATTTTAAATGTCGAAGATTGTCAAGATGTCAAGTATATTTGATGTGTACATACTCCACCGGCACCGCCGCTAAATCCGGGTGGTCCGCAGTTGGCCATCTTCTTTTTGATTTCCGCCACTTCCACCTTCTTGTTCTTAGCCAGCTCGTCGAGGAATGTTTTGTACTGTTCGAGATTGAGTTTCGTAGATCTGTTGTTGATAAAAAAAAAAAAAAAACAAAACCCATGAATGTTTAAGTGTACAAACTACATACATTAAAGACAAGCGAGATGTCATCGACCCGCAAGACAAAATTTCTCCCACAATATACGCACTTGTGTTTTTTGAAGTAAATTCCCGTATCCGTGGTGGTGATCTTCTTCCCATCGATTACCTTCGCCTGCTTCATCCATTTGTCGCTCTGACTTAGCGTGATTAGTTTACCGTCGCTCTTGGGATCGCCGAACTTGGAGAACGCCTTGAAGCTGGACAAGAAGTTTCCGCATTCGCCTGGGCTGCTCGGCGTCGGGCTCGCCGAACCATCCTCGATCTTGATATTCGACACTTCGTTCGTGACGTCGTTGACAGCCTCCGTTTTCTCGCCGTCGGTCTTCTCGTTGTTATCGTTTTTCTCCGCTTGCATTGTGAGACACACTAGAACAAATATATATATATCTCTGTTATCTCTTATTATCGCAATTAACACGCGTTACAATTTTTCTCTTCGAACAAGCGCATTGTATGCGTAATCAGAGAAAGGAGTAAAGTATATATCACGTATACGTGTGCATGTATAGTCACACGTTCGGATATGTAGGTGAATCGCGTGAATGAATGTATGCCAAAGTATCAGAAAATACAGGTTGCGTGCGGAAACCCGCGGTGGGATAGTTGTTATTTCATGCCTATAAATAGAAATTATACAAGCGTCGATGCGTTAACGTAATTAGCGTCATCAGTCAGCCGACGAAGTTCTGGTTAAGTAATATGTCATTACAATCAGGTGTCAACAACAAAGACACATGCAGCTCCAGTATATACCGTCAAATCACAGTGTGCGAACGGGCGATACAGTTTTTGATACACATTTCAACAACATACATATTTTTACTTTATTTTTTTTTTCTATGTAGAACAAGTAAACGGAAAAAAAACTCAGACTCACCAAGTCAAGTTAGCTACGCAAGGGCGGAAGAAGCGCAACGATGGCGATCTGTCAGGTTTAGCGTTTCTAGGTCAGTACGCGCGTAGATGTTTAATTCCGATGCGAACGAGACGGGACGCTGACGGCGACAACGACGATGACGTTTCGGTGGCGGGCGAAAAACTCTCTCGCGACGACGCGAAAATTCACACGTCTCGCGCGACGAACGACGACGCGACTTCGTCCATAGCGCGCGTGTCTATCGCGAAGAGATTTTTTTTTTCGCTCTTCCCGCACCGAAAAACCTTTGGACGAACGCGACGGTATGCAACAGTGATTGCGTTCGCTTTTCAGACGAGAGGCGACCTCGTGTATGCGTCACGACGTGCCTAGACGCGCATGTATTTTATCGATCCTTCCGACACCCCCCGGGGAAGGGCACACGCACCCTCCCGCATCTTTGAAACTGCGTCTCATTGCTCCGAGCGCTCGCTTCCGGAAACGGAAGATGCGAACGATGAGACGCACGTGCAATTTCGTCGAGTGCGTGGCTCTATTAAAAAAAAAAAAAAAAGAATTAGACGCTTTCAATTAACATAAATTTAACCACAATCGAGTTTTTATTTACCGCAGTAAAAAAAATGTATTTGTCTCGCGATGTGAAAAGTATGCCGTGTGACATTTGCCGCGAACGACGGCCGCGAAACGTTAGAAATTTTTCGTAACCAGGTAATTTATGTGACAACTTATGTGTCTGTTTCTCTGCAATTCACGTCATTCCAACGTGTTCTTATCTTCGGCCAGCGCATTACATTACAGTTATTTATATTCACCGCAGACTTTGCATGTGCGTTTGCATCTATTTATGTTATATTTTACACACATGTGCAAACATTGCGAAATGACAGAGTGTGCGTATGTTGTAAACAAAACTCTTGTGAAAATTTTGCAATAATTTTTGCGAGAAATAACAATTTCTTTGCTTAAAGATAAAAATGTGAAATAAAGCAAGAATTTATAGTCTGCGCGAGAGTTCTTCCCGTCAATTATGTAGGATATCTGCACCTGTGTTCGATTGTGTTTCCCAGCACTGATCGACGCGCTCTTCCTTTTCCGTGAACGAAACGGTTTATATTATTATAAAGCCAGAGCGAACTTTCTTATCGGCGAGAATTACAAGGTCTCTCAAGTTATTTCTGCGACTCCAGCCAGAATCAGACTGACAGCGAAGCTAAATCGTCATCCATCGCCCGCTCTGCCGCGAATAGTATCCCCCACTCATATGCAAGCGAGTGTAATATGTCTATGAAGACCGGCAGCTTTTTTCCATCGAGTGTCTTAAAAATATTAAACATCTTCCGTTCACTTGTGGAGTCCTTCGGAATTCTTTTTTTTTTTTTTTTTATCCTTTACCATTTAATTTCTCAGCTATGCGTAATTTCCTATAATTAAATGTCAAAATTAAAAATGTTAGTCTTTTCACAGAATGTAGCAATTATATCAATCTAGCAAAAATTAATAAAATTGTTTACTATATTTCTACTATAAAAAAAGAAAGTAACTTCGTACTTACGCGTCTTTATTGCGAAGAATGTAAGAACAAATTATTTAATGTGTAAATTATTTTGTTAATTAGGCACAGATAAGTTTTCGGTATTTTTCGCATTCAGACTGTATTTTGACCGCATGTCCAAACACGTAACTTGTTTGAAAAAATACCTGGCACAAAGAGGAGAAACACATTCCGTTTCATGCGCGCTTGATAGTATACATGACGTGTACTATGGATAAATGCACGCAGATGCAGGGAATGGAACGCATCCAATCAAAGCATTGTTCTATCTTTATTCCTCGTTAAATGTAGAATAAAGATAGAACGATGTTTCCAAACATTTACAGTGAGGCTTTGACCGCACCCATAATGTGGTAATTTTTCTGAAACTCGGACACCTGTCGACGTTGTTGAACGAAACGATATAGCGATTGTTCTCCAGTAGTTACTCAATGAATGTTCGTTCTTTTTGCGAAAACTGTTGCGGAGAATCATCTGTGATTATCATCCGAGCTGTTGTCCAAATTCAAAAATATCACGCTAATACCACAACGAAGCGGAGCCTGTATACAGGTTAGGCACGTGTGCGCACGAGTGACAGCTTGAAAGGGTTATACAGCATGTTTGAATGTGCCGAACATTAACACCTGTTGTTTCGAAGCAGTGATTTAGAACGCGATTTAATCATTTGGTGCTTGATCGAGATATAGTGCAATTTACGAAATATGAATCTCACAAATTCAACTGTGTGTATTTTAGTGCTGTCTCTACTTATTGTCGGTGCTGCAGCTTCTTTTCAACATAAAATGCAAGTGGATAAAAAACCACCACCCACCTTAGAAAATGTGACTTCATCGTGTCACGATTTCACTAGTCCGTTATACAAGGTATGTCTAATTGATACCGGATGATTGATGAAATATTCGTATAAATGTTAAATTCTTCAATTTGTAATTTGTATGTTTATGGGCTGTGTTACAGACTTTATCAGAAAGCAGTAACGACAACATCCTGATCTCTCCTGTGAACTTGTATGTATTATTATCCTTACTTACTCACGGTACTGCAGGTTCCACCTTGGACGAACTGAGGTCTATTCTCTATCACAATGATATAGTCTCTCTGAGTGAAGAATTCCAATCTCTGATAGCTCTATTAAAAGTGAGATTGATTATGACTTTACAAATAAGATCATTGTGATTATACGCGAGTTAAAAACAATTTAACTGCATTGTAGGATATTGAAAAAGTTGATTTTTATACAGAAAGTGCGATATTTGCACAGCATGAATGTCCGTTTGTAAATAAGTTTGTGTCGACATGCACAGATATCTTTGATTCCTTAATTACGATGGTAGATTTTAACAATGCATTCAGAGCTGTGGAAGTTATTAATTCATGGATTAAAAAATCAACATTTAACAAAATATCAAATGTGATCAATCCCGGTATATATAATCAATTATTTAATAATTGTGAAAGTGTTTTTAGTAATGTATAACTGCGCGCAAGTGTTTTTTATTATTACATTTCTAAAACAGATACTATTGACGAAGAAACAAAAATGATGTTAGTAAATACTATTTACTTCAAGGGCAACTGGCTTGCTAAGTTTGATGAAAAGAGTACACAAATGCATCCTTTTCATGTTTCTAAAACAGAGATAAATCTTGTCCCAACAATGATTAAGAAAACAAAATTTAGTTGCGGTGAAATACCAGAGTGGAAAGCAAGTTTTATTGAAATTCCGTACGAGGTAAATGTGGAAATATTAAAAAAAAAAGAAAAAAGTAGTAAGAACTGAACTACACTGAAGAATCATTTTATAGAATTCAGATTTCGTAATGGTAATATTGTTGCCATACGAAGAAGTGAAACTGCAGACTGTAGAAAATAATTTCAGCTGGAAAATATTAGCAAACGCACCCAGATCTGTCGACCAGATAGAATTGTATCTACCTAAATTCAAGTTTGATTTTACTATAGATTTGAAGGATATTTTAAAAAAGGTAAGTAAAATTGGAGAAATTTGTTGGGATAAAGAACTAATATGAAGAGAAAAAAAAATAGGAAAGAATACAAGATACTTACTAAATATATATTTTTAGATGGGCGTGATCAAAATGTTTTCGGAACATGCAAATTTTACAACGATGTCACCTCATTCTATACATGTAAGCCATATAATACAGAAAGTTTTTATAGAAGTCGATGAAGAAGGTACAGAGGCTGCTGCTGCAACAGGTAAATTTATTCATTTTTGAACAATAGAAAACGAAAATATAAAATAAAATTATATACTAAAATATGTAATACAATTATATTACACTAAGAAAGTGAATATTAATTGCAGCTGCACAAGGAAGATCAATTAGATCGGCACCAAGGCTGTTTGTGGTAGAACGTCCATTTTTAGTCGCGATAGAATATAAGCCATATAAGATACCTCTATTTTTAGGAAGTGTGCGAAAATTAGATTATCAACCATTTAAAGACGAATTGTAAATAGTTTTTTGTCTAAAAATTGTTTATGGCTTTTCTATCGTAACAATATTAACATATACTATTCACTTGTAAAGTCCTATAGGCCTCTTTTTATTATCTTTCTCATCTAATTTCTCAGGAATGCGATCATAATTTCCTATAGTTTATTGGACATTAAAAATGTTGGTCTTTTCAAAGAATGCAATAATATCGAGTTTAGAATTAACAAACTTGTTTACTATTATTTAACAAAAAGATATCTATCATAAAAAGGAAATTAACTTTGTTCTTACGCATCTTTCTTGCGAAGAATGTAAAAATATAAATTATTCTAATGTATAATTTATATTTCGGTAATCAGCCACAGACAAGTTTTCAGTATCTTCTACATCCAGACGATATTGTGACCGAATGTCCGTAACTTGTTTTGAAAAATACTTGGCACGAAGAGAGAAAAAGTAAAAACAAACTTTGAAAAACTTCACCTTGCTCGTAGTTTGATTGTTTACCTTTGCTCTGTTCTTGCGCAAGCGCTTAGACTAAGGATATAGAAAAGAGCGGTTCATGTATAATGTGGAAATTTTTCTGAAACTCGGACACCTGTCAACGTTGTTCGATGAAGATACAACGATATAGAGATTGTTCTGGTGGTTAACCAATAAATCTTCGGTTTTTTTTTGCAAAAACTGATACGGTAATTCATCTGCAATCATCATCTAAACTGCTCTTCAAATTCAACATATTATGCTAACTCGTCAACGGGGCGGAGTCTGTATACGAGTTGGGCACGTGTGCGCACGAGTGGGAGCTTGAAGCGGTTACACAGCATGCTCTTTGAATATGCCAAACATTACACGAAGAACGTTAACATCGATCGCTTCGAAGTAGTGATTCGGAACACGATTAATCATTTCGCGCTTGATCGAAATATAGTGCGAATTAAGATGCGTCTCATAAATCAAACTGTGTGTATTTTACTGCTGTCTCTACTTATCGTCGGTAGTACAGCCACTTTTTACAAAAAAAGTATGAGGAAAAAATCACCAATTGCTTTAGAAAATGTGACTCAACCGTGTTATAATTTCACTAATATGTTATACAAGGTATGTGCAAGTGATACGAGATGATTGGTAAAATATTCTTATAAATGTTAAATCCTTCAATTTGTATGTTTATGGGCTATATTACAGACTTTATCACAAAGCAGAAACGACAATATTTTGATCTCTCCTATGAACTTGTATGTATTATTTTCCTCAATTATTCACGGCACTGGTGGTTCCACCTTGAACGAACTGAAATCTATTCTCTATCTCGATGATACAGTTTCTCTGAGTGAAGAATTCAAATATTTGATAGCTCTAATAAAAGTGAGATTATGATTTTACAAATAAGACAATTTGTGATTGTACAAGAATCAAAAATAATTTAATTGCATTTTAGGATTTTAAACATGGTGATTTGCATGCAGCAAGTGCGATATTTGCACAGTATGGATGTCCGTTTGTAAATAAATTTGTGTTGACTAGCACAGAAATCTTCGATTCCGCCATTGCGACGGTAGATTTTAGCAATATGTTGAGTGCTGCAGAAGTTATCAATTCATGGATTAAAAGATCAACATATAACAAAATGTCAAATATGATCACTCCGGGTATTTATATTTAATTATTTTAATAATTAAAAGATATTTTATTAATGTAACTGCGCGCAAGTGTTTTTATATATTAAATGGTTAAAACAGATATTTATGAGAAAGAAGCAAGAACGATATTGGTAAATACAATGTACTTCAACGGCATCTGGCTTGAAAACTTTAATAAAGGCAGAACATATCCGCGTGAGTTTTATATGTCTAGAAGAGATACAGTTTTTGTCTCAACACTGAATAAGAACGCAAAATATAATACCGGTGAAATATCAGAGTGGAAAGCAAGTTTTGTTGAAATTCCGTACAAGGTAAATGGGGAATTTATCAATTAAAAAAGAAAAAGTAGTAAGACCTTAACTATATTGTTAGCTACACTGAAAAATATTTTACAGAATTCAGACTTCGTAATGGTGATAGTGTTGCCATTGATTTTACTATAGATTTGAAGGATATTTTAAAGAAGGTAAATAAAATTGGCAAAATTTGTTAGGATAAAGAACTAATACAGAAAGAAAAAGAAAAGAAAGAATACAAATTATTTATTAAATTATATATTTTTAGATGGGCGTGATCACGATGTTTTCGGAACAAGCAGATTTTACAACTATGTCACGTCGACCTATACATGTAAGCCATATAATACAGAAAGTTTCTATAGAATTTAAGGAAGAAGATAAACATGGTTCAGGTATATTTATTTTTGAATAACAAAGAACAAAAATAATAAAATAAGATTATATAATAAAATATATAATAAAATTATATTACAACATTAAAAAATGTATATTAATTGCAGAAGAAGAATTCATGAGTAGTATGTCAAACTCATTCAAAACGTTTGCGATAGAACGTCCATTTTTATTCGCGATAGAATATAAGCCGCATAAGATACCTTTACTTTTGGGAAGTGTGCGGAAACTAGAGTATGAACTGTTCAAAGATGAATTGTAAATTCTATATTTTTGTAAATTTTATATATGTAAGTCTTTCATAGTTTTTTTTATATGTGAAATGTAATTTATTTTTTACAGTAGTTGCGCGTTTACGTGTCGATTTATTTACGCGGTTAAGAGGATGCTGGAGTGGCCCATGACATTATTATGACTTTATTAAAAATAACTTTTTGCCATAACTATTGAACAAAATAAAAAATGCTTTTATAAAATAAAAGAGAACAAAAGAAAGTGCAGTCTCAAAATGTAAAAGTTTTACACAAAAAATGACACCAGGCGCTACTAAAGTACATATACAAGAACGTAATGAGACCACGAGTACATCAGTTTAAAAGCCTACAAGAAAACAATAGTTTGACCTACATTAGCAGAATCTAATGAAAGATAGGAAGAACAAGAACCAGTAATCTGTCTCACTCTAAATAAAAGAACGGGCGAACGAAAGGCAAGTAAAGAGACACAAGTGGAAAATGTGCATTGTAATGTCCGATTGGTAAAACAAGAAAGTCCAGCATCCTCTTAAATGTATTAGATTAAATGAATAAAAATCTCGAAGTAGCGCGGTGCGTAACAATGTTATTAAACATATTAAATAATACAATTGTATCTAATATTTTCATTATTTTTTAATTAATATATTTTTCTGTTATAAAGAATTATTTACATATATTTCTACAATAATGCATGTTTTCGAAGGGACAATTTATAAACTACACACATTAACCGATTTATACTTTTTAGTTTTCTCTATGGTTATATGTGTGATATAGAATGTTATAAAAATAAAGATTTCAATTTTTTTTATTAAAATAAATTCTTTTTATTGACGCCGTCCAGTAACGCGATCTACTATTGCTTGTGTTAGTACTCTTTCGGCCACGCTTCGTGCCACATTTGTCAACTGATCGCGAAAGCTAGGTTGGTTAGTAGTTGCCGGATAATTTTGATTTGGATAATATCCTCCTTGTGGATATCCTCCTTGTGGATATCCTCCTTGTGGATATCCTCCTTGTTGATGTCCTCCTTGTGGATATCTTCCTTGTGGATAACTTCCTTGTGGATACCCTTGATTAGGATTTAATGGATATTGATTACCGTATGGATAGCCTGAAGAAGGATACCCTGCATTTTGAACTGGATAGTTGCGATATGATGGATTTTCTTGTGGATATCTAGACGGGTATCCTGGATAGCCAGCGTTTACAACACTACTATCAGTCCGTCTAATAGTATCTTCGCCAGGATTCCTAGAATTGCTTGGATAACCAGAAGAACCGCTATGACCGCTCGGATATCTTGTAGGATAACTGGAACTACCTCTAGATGGATAACCAGATGATCCACTGGAAGGATAACTAGATGATCCACTGGAAGGATAACTAGATGATCCACTGGAAGGATAACTAGATGATCCACTGGA